>MU190082.1:0-20930 GCA_016904865.1 Pissodes strobi
TTGAAAGTAAATCGTTGGACCGTAAAGACATCTGTTTGTCACGGACTCGTGAAACGGTCGAACGTTCCTCTCAAGCTATATTTATCCACTAATTAGTACTATACCGGCAATGCATGGTGCGTATGAAGCAAACATTTCTGGGCTTACTACAGCTGTCGGGCAACAATTTCAGCGTTTAAAAGATAACGTTTTAAACTCTTATTGTATTTTTATACTTTTATGACTGGAAATTATTCAAAAGACATTTTATATTTATATAATTTATATAAATATTATTTGAAAATTTCAGAATATATTGTACTTTTTACATGTAGTTACGGCCTCAGTTGTTTTATACAACGAGCCGCCACTGGTGTCTTTAAGACCGAATGACCGAAGTGACAATTTCAACAAAGCCCCAGATGTGTAGGTTAATCTGGGACAAAGCGATATTAAAAAGATATTATAAGTATATATAGACCGGCATACTACATAATTAGCAGTTGATTTTCATATTTATAATTTTGCAGTTAGGTAGATACTTATTTGAATTAAAATATTACAGAATGACAGAGGATGTATGAACTGTTCCACATAATCTCTTCTTGCTGACTGTTTCTCTTCTCTCTCTCGCTTGACTGAAGTTAACTCGAATGGACTTTATCCGAATGAGCGGTAAATAGTGGGAAGTAGATAGCGTTAAATTATGTCTACGCGATGACTGTCTTTTTCATTACCCAGGAAAAATGTACTACGCGTCTATATAAGTTTCCACTTTAAAAATATATTGTTAACAACATTTAAACTATTAGGTATAGTACCGCCCATTAATGTAGTAAAAATGCTGATATTTACACCATCTTCGCTTTTCTGAAATGCATATTGCTGCAACCGTAGTTGTTTCCTCATAAAAGTAATCTTCTAACGATCTACCAAACACATGGTCTTTTTTGAATGTTTACAAATAATTACCGGTTCGTCCTCTTTTTTTGAAAAACCCGCGACTCATCAGCGATACTGCATTTTCTATTCAAACTATAGTGGCTAATTATATCGCCGTCTGTGGATTAAAAAAATTAAATTCACCACTATGCAAAATTACACACTTCAATACTATCATAATAATAATAATAATAACTAATTATTCATACTATAAAGATCCATAATAATTCCGCATAATTCCAATGCCAAATCTCAAGAAGCAGCCGACCGACGCGACGGCCGCGGCGCCGACGCCGACGGAGCGTTTTATATACTCCTTCACAAGGATCGGCGAAGTGTCCAGCGCTACAGCGTAGTTTTCGCGCGACTACTCGTTTAGAGCAAAATGACAATATCAATAATACACAAGTCGTTACTGATTATCATTCAATGCTCGCGTTCCCATCTTTGTAATGCTTAACAACAACTAGATGAACGTATCCAATATTACTTCAAATTTTGCAATTAGATTTAGGGTGAATTAATGTGTGCACAGAGTGTTTTAGAGAGTCAAATATGCTTTGAAAGGCGTGTTTTTTTTTCAGTTTTGACTAACTTATTACATAGTAGCTATATTGATTTTGTCGTTTTAGTGTTTTTACTTGCTGGCCATAAAAAAACTAAAGGCAAGCGGATTGAAGATTTCTGCTGCAAACCATCAAAAAAGTAGTTCGATGCTGTTTTTTATCTTTCTTCGGTTTCAGAACCATGAACAATAATGAAAGGGAAAACTGTCGACAATAAAAAACACAATTGGCTTTTTGGTTTTTTAAATATTATCTTTTAGCCCAACAACAAAAGTAGTGCTTAGAGATAAGGTTGTGCTTCAGACGGAAGAAAAGAGATGAAGGTGTATGTAACGTATGCTAGTTCGAATATGTTCTACATATTAATTACCTGGAGTTACTCAGCCTCTATTATATTAGCAATCGTTTATTCTTCTCTTCTCTTATTTTTTAACTGGTGCTCATTTCACATTTTTATTATAGGTACAAAATATGATATTTGCTTTCGGAACTAATACTTTGCGCCTAAAAGTATTTTACTAAAGAAATGTGTTGTTGAGTTATCTACCTACCTATATATTTTCAGAAACTTCAATGGGTGTTCAGTTAAATGCGCAAGAAGGATTCCATACAGATTACGTTAATGCTGTTGGAGGAATATGTAAGATTGTTGTAGACAGAGCATTCAATCCATTAAAAATGATTGCCATTTTCTACCATCTCAGCTTTGACTATATCCGAGAAAAGAGATACGTGAAATTACTTCATGAAGTATCAAATAATGTCATTGAAAAGAGAAAAAAAGAAATCGAAAAACAAAAAGAGCAAGACGAAGACAATGGTTATAGGACAAAAAAGAAGTTGGCATTACTAGATCTGCTTTTAAAGTATCGAGATGAAAATGGACAGCCTCTGTCTCAGGATTTTATTAGACACGAAGTAGATACAATTATGTTTGCAGTAAGTTTATTTTACTATTCTATTTTATTTTAAATAAAAACTGTCTTCGTTACATGTTCTTCATTGGTATATTTTCTCTCATGCACGTTTTCTGAAGTAGAAGAAACTGAAACTCTAATGACAAATCGTCTCTAGCGATCAGGGATTAAAAACCGTACTGACAATTGGGTGGGTCTTGACTATTTTAGAATGTCTAATATTTCACTTAACGCGTGGCTCTCCGCTCGCTCCGGGGGCGCAACTAACAACAAAACAACTTTACAAATATTTGCATTTTCTACAGACGCGTGCGTATCAGTCAGAACGGTTTGTAACCCCTAATAGCTATAGAGGCAAATGTAATGACATGCATACAATAAAGACTTGCCTAGGATTGTCTTGGGTGAAGAAGTATAAAGGACATTTCCAACAAAGAATCCAGTTCTGCAGCACTGCAGCATAGACCTCTTTAAAAAGTGTCTATTCTTAAGAACTTTGAAAATATTATTTGGGACGGGAGCGTTCGTAAAGATAAACCGTAATGACATTTTTATCGAGTAAGCGATATTTATTTTAATGGCCCAAAATAATAAAGCCTCATTTCCAATTTTAAATCGAAATCACATATCACATCTTCCAAATACTTTAATTTGAGCCAATCATCACTTGGGGAATATTATGCATACAATATTTACCAGGTGCAAGTTCACTTCACCATCACCACTTTGGCCTCCAAAATTATGGCAAGCCAAGGTGCCTGAAATACAGTGTGTCCAAAAAAGTATGCAACATATGGGAAACTTCTTTATTATTGGATTCTCAGAAAATTTTATTCTTCATAAAAGTTGGTGCTTACCCTAAAACAGTAAACGAGGATTTCAAATTTTACGTACTGCTTTTAGTGCGGACGCAAATGTCATTTTTCCGAAATCGCGTCAAGAGTAAAGTACCTTAATTTATAAAGATACAGCAAAATCTTATAAGGAAAACTTCTTCCAAATTAACAAAGTAATCTAAATATGAAATTTGAGTTAAGTACATCAATTTTTAATTTCCCATTTTTTTTTCTCGACTTTTTTTCTCAAACGTTACGCCATCGGTGAATGCTTTGTTCTTTTGTAATTAGATTACTTGCCAAGCAACTTCAAAATTTATTTAAAGTAGACCTTAGTTACATAGTTGCATAATGTTTCAGTTTTTACAGAGATAAAAGCCAGTTTAGGTATCAGTGTGTTGCAAACACATTTAAACAATTTTGGTCCAAAATAATTGTCCACAATAATTATTACAAAATACAATTGGAATGACTGACTCAATAATAATTAATTTCATATGTCAGATCGAAGTAAAATTATTGCTATTTATTTGTTTTTATTCCAAATGCATGGCCTACTCTTCAAGACCAAATATTTTATATGGCTTTTTAGGATACTTGGGCATATTTTACTCATCGGGTGCAAAAGATAAATAAATTATTAGTTGTTTTACATGAAATGAAAAGAGTTGGGTCTATTCATGATTTTGAGTGGAAAAAAGTTTGAATCAAAAGTGTTTAAATGTGTTTGCAACACACTGATACCTAAACTGGCTATTATCTCTGGAAAAACTGCAACATTATGCAACTATGTAACTAATTTCTATCTTAGATAAATTGTGAAGTTACTTGGCAAGTATACTAATAACAAAAGAACAAAACATTCTCCAGTGGCGTAACGTTTAAGAAAAAATCGAGAAAAAAAAACAAAAATTAAAAGTTGATGTACTTAACTCAAATTTCATATTTAGATTACTTTTTTAATTTGGAAGAACTTTTCCCTATAAGATTTTTCTGTATCTTTATAAATTAAGGTACTTTATTCTTGACGCGATTTCGGAAAAATAACATTTGCGCCCGCACTAAAAGCAGTACGGAAAATTTGAAATACCCATTTACCGTTTTAGGGCAAGCACCAACTTTTATCAAGAATAAAATTTTCTGAGAAACCAATAATAAAAAAGTTTCCCATATGTTGCATACTTTTCTGGACACACTGTATAAGCAATTTCCTAATTTCCACCATCTCTGTCGGTACCGCACACGCACAATCGATGACACGTTTTGATCTATATGGATTTTGTCAGGCCCATCTAGTCGTATGACAGAGATGATGGATGATGGAAATTACTTGGCCCCGTCTTATGAACAGAACGTGACGGGGCACAATAGCAAGTATGCAAAGTGAAAGGCAGAAAAGCACGACATAACAGCCGATTTTTTTTTGGTTCACCATACGTCGCCAGTGGATAAACCTTGTAGGCTTCATCAAGGATCTCCAACTTTTAGATCTTAGGAGATGTTTGACTTTAGCGCAATCTTGGTAGGGAATTTCGTATATGAAATGTTTTTTTTTGTTTATATCTGTTTTACTTTTATAGGGCTGAATTTTTAGATTGTAACCTTTATGGCAAACTGTTATATTGTGCTTTTGAAAGTACATGTGCTAATTTTCTGAGAGACCCTGTATGTGGGGTAATGATAAATAGTTGTTTTTATTTTCATCTTTTAGAGTAGTTTCTGCCTTATTATATTTGAGTTTTTGCGTTATTGAAATAAAAATTTAACTTTTAAATTTGTTAGGATAGCTGTGATAGTGACGGATACTTTACATAACCAAGTATATAACAAATTAATAATCAGCGGCCATCATCACTTTCAAAAAAATTTTGTCACCGCCGCGCCGCCGCGGTTTGGAACATACCAAACATAGGTAAACAAAAACGACGTCATTACAAATGCGTTTACCAGCTATTTGCTTCACTACCTCGCTTTGCTGTTGTTTCCGGCCACAAAAACATGCTCGCTTTTCCAGTTATACAGTCATGGACACCTATATCAGAGTACAAATAATATTGAGTAGATTCACTCAACAAATATGTAAAGGGTAAACGTGACTGTGATCGTTTGATGCTTTTGGATCAAACGCAAAAGCCGCAGCACCGAGCCCGTTCCCACTTGTCGGGTGTAGGATCCGACAAAATATCGGGTGCTCTAGTGGCAATACATTTTGTATGAAGCTGTTCACATTTATCCGACTCCGTTTTTTTGTCGGCTCCGACAAATATTGTCGGGTGTTTTGCCAGCGAAATCAAAAATTGTGCCGTTCGCATATGAGCTTGTATGGCGCTGTTCACATTTGTCGGATGTCGGATCTAAAACCCCTACCAGCTGCCCTAGTCATGTATATTTATAGTTTATGCCTGCTGAAACTCGTGCCCGTAGATCGTTGAATCTAATTATGGACATTCTAAAATAATTAAAAAACTTATATTTGCCACTTTTTAATTCAATGATTAAAGCTGGGAGAGTACCGAAATTGACTCCAGGCTCCAGCTACGATCGGGTACGACAGCCGACTAATGTGAATAGAGGCGGTGACATCCGATTAAAAAACGGATCTTACACCCGACAAGTGAGAACGGGCTCTGAGAAATTAGTTTTTACTCTACCTATAGCAGCGAGCAGTCAGTGAGGGGAGATTCAAAAAGTATTAGCTGATGCAAATTACTTCCTCGGATATTATCTGATACATGATATTTCAAAGAGCGATTAAGGTAATTTTTGATTAAAAAAACTATGTAACAAAGTTATACAAAATAGTAACGTATACTAAATTCAAAAACATTATAAATGAAGGTAATACCAATTAAAATAATTTATTTGGCAGCTTGTAACTTGATTTGCTTATTAAAAACATGTATAAAGCAGAAGGTTCAAAATATCTGACAAATATTGTGGGAATTTAAATATAAGAAAGGACATATTAAGCTAGTAAACTACATTTATAGTTTCTTAAAGGTCTTAACACTGCGTTACTCGCGCTACGAGTATTTTTCTCACATTTTCTGCGAAATTGTCAGTTTTCGGAGATGACTGTGCGAGCGGAGCTGTCCTCCACTCTAGCTGACTTATTTGGCGTCTTTAACGTGGCCAATTAATCGGGTGCATTTCTCAAGTGATTGGCACCCATTTGTGAGAATTTCTCTCATCGCGCTACGTCTGCCGTAGTACTTTTAACATTGAAAATGTTTCTGTTTCTGTTTTCCTGTTATGGAGCACCAAATTGTGAAAAAGTGCATACTACATTTGCCACACATGACGTCATATGCGTGAGAGATCATGTTAGTTTGGGTTAGGGTTTATAAGGACGGAATATATTCAAATGACAAAAATAAACTAAAACTAACTGAAACTAAACAAAAGTTGATTGAACTACTAACCCAAACTAACCAAAAGCACCAAAAAAGGATTAAAATGTATCGGAACAGATTAACAAAATTAAAGTAAGTTAAAAGTAGCTCAAATTAACCGAGCTTTTGCGGCTAACCAAAACTAACCAAATACATTAAAATTGGTTATAACATGTCGGATCCGGTTCAAATTACTAAAATAAATTGGAACTAACTGAAACTAACCGAAAGTTGATTGAACAACTAACCAAAAGCACCAAAAAGGGCCACAGCGTATCGGAATAGTTTAAAATATTAAGTAAGTTAAAACTAGCCCAAATTATCCGAATTTTGGCGACTAACCAAAATTAACCAAAAACATTAAAATTGTTTATACAGGTTTATTTGAACTGCACCGGTTCAAATAAATGACTAAAGTAAACTAATTGAAATTAACCGAAAGTTGATTGAACGACTAACCCCAAGTAACAAAAAGCGCCAAAAAGTGCTTATTTCAATTAGTTTATTTTAGTCATTTATTTGAACCGGTACCAGTACTTTATAAACAATTTTAATGTTTTTGGTTAATTTTGGTTAGTCGCAAAAATTCGGTTAATTTGGGCAAAGTAAATTCTTACTATAATATTCTTTGATTTGGGTTAATTTTACTCCCATATTTTTAATATATTACGATACGTTTTAACCGGTTTCGGTGCTTTTAGTTACTTTTGGTTAGTCATTCAATCAGCTTTCGGTTACTTTCAGTTAGCTCCAATTTAGTTTACTCATTTATGTCAGCCGCCAAAATTAGGTTAATTTGGGTTAGTGTCAACTAACTTTAATATTTTTAATCTGTTTCGATAGGTTTAAGCCATTAGTGCTTTTGGTTACTTTGGCTAGTTTTGATTAGTCGTGCAATCAACTTTCTGTTAATTACAGTTTGTTTCAATTTATTTTAGTCATTCCCATACGTTTAAGCCCTTTTTGGTGCTTTTAGTTACTTTTGGTTAGTTTTTCAATCAACTTTCGGTTAGTTTCAGTTAGTTCCAATTTATTTTAGTCATTTGAATCGGTTTTGATACGTTATAATCAAATTTAATATTTTTGGTTATTCGTTAAAATTCCATTCGTTTTCGTTAGTTTTAACTTACTTTAATTTTTGTAACCTGTACCGACCGGTACGTTTTAGCCCGTTTTTGTTACTTTTGGCGAGTTATGGTTAGTCATTCAATCAACTTTCGATTAGTTTCAGTTAGTTCCAATGTATCTTAGTCATCTTAATAGATTCCGATACCTTATAATCAAATTTAAGTGATCTCTCACGCGTATGATATCATGTGGCAAATGCACTTTTTCACGATTTGAGGCCCTATACTAGGATAAGAAAAACATTTTCATGCTAAAATATAAGAGTTGCTTTAAAAACACAAAAGGTTTTGTGAAAAATTCCCAATTATTAAAATATAAACGGTTTTTTGCCGACGCTAGTGGTAACGGGCATTTTATTTTTGTCGTACTTGTTTTCTTTTCTCACTATTTATTGTCTTTATCCAAATTTAGGTATATAACAGAATTTTAATATAGACATATTTGTTAAACCGATTATACGTGTAATTGAAAAACTGCATGCATATCTAATTAGAGAACTGTCTTTATAAATCTTACCTGATAGGGTCTTTGGGACATCTAAAAAATTAAAATCCTTCACCCACTTTTGTAATACAATTATCCGAACAACAATCATTGTAGTGATCTTGATAATTATTTATTTCAACGCTACCCAACAGTACAGAATATCAAGGCGTTTGCACACTGACCGTAGATTCTCCCTCGTAGCGGAGCCATCGGTGGCCACGAACCAGATTGATCAGGATTCGCTTCGAAGCTAAAAACTGTCGGCGAAATTGGAAATTTGTCTCGAGTGAACCTACCGTATATATTTATTTATACCGTGCCTATAAATATAGGTCCAATTATTATGCAAATAAAAAGCACGCTCAACAGTTAGGTTTGGAGTGGGAAGAGTTTATTGTAAGTCAAACGTAAGCACAATTTTCGCTCCAGTAGCTTTGGCTGATTCTTCTTCCTCTCTCAAGCTATTCTGCATGGCATCTGCTTGCCTGTAATGAAGGACTCGTTCGATTTGTAATCTTTTTACTTCTTCATCGTTTTGATTATTTTCTTGTGTTTAAATCAAAATATTTAGTCACATGTATGAGAGGTGTCACTTTTTGGGAGCTTGAAGCCAATATTGTATTCATTACAGAATATCCTACTATACCTGCCTTCTTTTAGTGGTGTGTAACGTTTAGTCAAGATAAAAAAATTGCACAGAGAAGAGATAATAATATTGTTCTCAAAGTACACTTTGTTGGGACTCTTCTTCCAACTGCAGTGGAAACGCTTTACTGTGATTATGAGCAGATTGTACTTGCTCATATCGTTCCACGTTCGTTATTTTTTGTAACACTTCTTCATCAGCCATCGGTTTGTAAATAAGTCCGGTTACGACTTAGAAAAGTTTTGTAACCCCTGCGCTTGAAAATTAGTAGGCGCCAGCTGTTGCATTGTGAAGGTCAATATGCAGTCCCGGACTTCAAAATTTGAAATCGTATTATAAATGTAATCAAAGATGATATTATCATTACATATAATAAAGTAATAGAGGTCGAAAAGTATGTACATGGAACAAATTTTAAAAAATCTATACTCAGTCGACTATTGAGTGTATCAACTTATTTTACTTATTTGAGACGGTTGCGATATGTTATAATCAATTTTAATAGATTTGATAAGTGTTGGTTAGTCGTCAAGTCAACTTTCGGCTAGTTTCAGTTTCAGTTTTAACTCATTTTAGTCACTTGAACTGGTCCCGATACGTTATAATCAATTTTAATAGATTTGGTTAGTAGTCCAATCAACTTCCGGTTAGTTTCACTTAGTCTCAACTTATTTTAGTCATTTAAATCGGCTCTGATACGTTTTAATGAATTTTAATATATTTGGTTAGTCGTCCAAATAACTTTCAGTTAGTTGCACTCAGTATCAATTTATTTTACTTATTTGAGACAGATGCGATATGTTATAATTAATTTTAATAGATTTGGTTAGGCGTCAAAGCAACTTTAGGTTATCACTTAGTGTTAACTTATTATATCACTTGAACCGTTATAGGTTATAATCAGTTTTCATAGATTTGGTTAGTTTTGGTTAGTAGCCCAATCAACTATCGGTTAGTTTCAGTTAATCTCAACTTATTTTAGTCATTTGAACCGGTTCCAATATTGTTCTGAAAATTATTATGATATTGATAGAAATTATTCAACAAGAAAAATTATACAAACGGAGTCTATTATCGACCACGTTCTGACAAATAAACATTTAAACTGTGATATAAGCTTTAGTGCTGTGAATTTTTCCAATCATAGAATAATGCATATTGAACTTAGGTCAAGTATTTCGATACCTCCAAAACCAAAGATTACCCATAAAAGGGAAGTATTAATAAAGGTCTATTTGTGCAAAAATTTACAGACAATGTCACCAAACATGGTGTGGATAATTTCGAAAAAATTGTAGAGGCAATCCAAACGTCCAAATCTCAGGCTTCAACCACCCACTCATTAAAACATAAGGAAAATATCAATTGGATAACTCACGAGCTTTTAGATTTAATGAAACATAATGCTCAGGGATGTACGTCTTGTGCATACGGGCTTGGCTAGCCCGAGCTGCCCTAGCCGAAGCACTTCATGTTTTTACTAATTTTTTAAGTGCTTCCTATACTTCTCTTCTCCTTCCTATCGGTCACTCTGACCTTATTCTTCCTAATTTGGAGTGGTAGAGAAAGATTTTCTCGACCGAGGCAGCATCACCCCATATCACACTGAAAGGATTGGCTATAATCTTTCCAGATCTTTTCAGTCCTAGGGCATGACGCGGTTTTCCTCCTTCTTCCTTACACCTCTTAAAAATACTGATACTGATGTTGGATTCACCCAATTCAAAATATTCCGCAGGTAAAATACCCTTCCATTTGGATCTCCGGATGGAGGATGTACGGGGTGGATTCATATCGAAGAAAAACAACCTAAGAATTGATTTCAGCAACATCAGAGGTCTTAATGCCAACATTAATTCTGCCCATCACCATCTCCAGACAGAAAACCTAGTGTTTTGGGATTAACGGATAGGGGTCATCATTTTCTTGAAAACTTCTTGATTTGGTCTTGATCTTGTCTTGATTTCAAGACAAAACAAGAAATTACTTCTCAAGATCAAGATTTCTTGAAAAGAAATCAAGAAAATCTTGAAATATCTTGAAAACTCAGAATTATTAAAAAGAACTAATTTGTTTGCTAGTTTATTGAAAAAAGAAACAAAGGAGTGCAACATTTTTAACATATGAATAAAAAATATATATATTATGCAATTTTTTTTTATAATACCAAGCACTATGCCGAATGTCCAAAGTTGACATATACACTATGAAACAAGTTAAATTGGAACCTTTCTTAATGCTTAATACACACCACTTCAAATGTCTTGGACCCCCAACTACTTTTCTCATAACAGCCTGAAAACACGCATATCTATTTTATTAAATAAGCAAACAAAGGGATTCAAAAAATAAAATGCCAAAAAAGAAACTTCAAAAAGATTACAAGATTAATGTACTGCTGTAACCAGTGGACTATGTAGGTACCGGGTGTTTCACTATAAATGGAACCCCCCTTTAACTTTCTCAATTGACGTTTTAGAAAAAAACGTCAAATACAAAAATTAAAGGGTATGATGCGAAGTTTTTTGTGGCATAGCACAGTTGTATACAGGGTGTTGCACAAAGGCGGGATTAAACAAAGTTTTATTTTTTGAAATGGAACACCCTATATATTATTACATATTTGGATTTTGTGGAGAATTCTAGACATATTTCGTAAATAATATCCTATACCTATCTGTTACTGTTTTTGAAATATTGACAGTTGAAAATCGATCATTTACCAAGTTTGACAGCCTGTAAAATCTAAACGGCTAAAGATAGCGCAAAATGGTTTGCACTTTCCTATCTTGGTTTGTCATAAGCTATCGTTTGACACACATTTTTTATTTAACCAGAGGCTAAGAAATTCCGGTTAAATTTAACCTCTGGTTAAATCTAAAATTAGTGTCGAACGATAGCTTATGAAAAACCAAAATAGAAAAGTGCAAACGATTTTGCCCTATCTTTAGCCGTTTAGATTTTACAGGCTGTCAAACTTGGTAAATGGTCGATTTTCAACTGTCAATATTCCAAAAACAGTAACAGATAGGTTAGTTTGGATTAGTGGTATAAGACATTATTTATGAAATATGTCTAGAATTCTCCGCAAAATCCAAATATGCAATAATATATAGGGTGTTCCATTAAAAAAATTAAACTTTGTTTAATCCCGCCTTTGTGGAACACCCTGTATACAACTGTGCTATGCCACGAAAAACTTCACATCATACCCTTTAATTTTTGTATTTGACGTTTTTTTCTAAAACGTCAATTGATAAAGTTAAAGGGGGGTTCCATTTATAGTGAAACACCCGGTAGATAGTGAATCGCCCCTGACCCGGGTACACCTTTTTGCACCCAAAGGCCAGCAACTTTGTTGGACGTGATCGTAACAATAACAATAATAATAAATATTACTGTCGGCTAGGACCCTGTTTAATGGACGTTGTTTTGTAGTAGGTTCTAAAGTAGATGTTTGTGAAACGATTATCACGAATAATTACAATTTTTTAAGTGACCAGTCAATACTGGCAATAAAACACAAAAGACCATTCTTTATATTCCTATTTTTCTTTACTTGTACAGTTTAATGAAAACGCAATACTAATGTATAGAAACTAACCTTTAATATATACGAAACTTGAATATAATACGAAATTAATTTCTCTAATAACGGAAAATTGTACATAAGAGAGAAACATATATTTGCGAGAATTAAGTTACGATATTTCAATCAGGCCCGAACCAAGAAGTAAACCGTGACCGCTTAATAAAACAATAACACATCCAAAGTATGTGCCCTTACACTGTGCTCTACGCTCGATACATTCACACTACTCATACGAAAAATATAATAATATGCATACCACCTCGTATACATGCACATACTAAACAAAATTAGTAACAAGTTGAGAGCGTAGCAGATAAGATCTGACCAAGACGCATATTATATATATGTTTAGATACCCCTACGGAATTAAGTTCTTTTGGTGGGTTGTCCCGTAGGATCTTTTCGTGTCCCGCAGGCTCTTTTCGCTTCCCGTAGGACTATTGTACCCTTTGTTCTTTAAGAATCTTCATACTATTAGCCCAACTTGTTATTCTTATATAAAAGAAGAATTTTAGTTTACTTGAATATATTTGGCCACAATCACCTCCCCGCCCGAGATGTAACTAAAACTGCGCAATTTACGAGAATCTGATCACACTAAAGCACGAGGCTTTGAAGGTTCGACCGTACATCCCGTCCCTTAAAATGATGTCTAAATATTAAATCGTAACGAATTTAAGTGAAACCAAAGGATTTACCGATTTGTAAGGAAGTCATCTCGACTCCCCTGCGAGTTGCGCCTATGGCTGAGGTTTTAGGGTTTGTTCTTAACTTCATTTGGCTCCGGAAAATTACTGATTAACTAAACTTCTTTTATGATTCAAAATTATATAAGCGGTATGAGAAACTTGACTCTAATTGAATGTCAGAATATGTGAAAATTTGAATAAGAGTTTGGCGGACCAGTCTCTAGCCAGAAGGAGAGAAATTGAAAATAGATGGAAATTTTAACCAGTCTCAAGCTTTTTACAAACTTCTTTTCCGCTTTTAACCAGTCTCAAGCTTTCGCGAGTGGATTTCTGACGATCTCGTTCTCTCACGTCATTTTTATAGGCAACAGTCCCCATTTGATGTATGGGTGCGACAAGAGGCTATTAAAATTCCGATCTCACACATTAGAAAAATTTATTAAAAAGAGACGTAAATAAGTGTGCCGCATATTTCCAACGCTTGACTCCACCCTCTCTTTACCTGCATCTCGGGATTTGCTTGCAAAAGTGCTTTTTTAAAACTTAATAATACCGAGTGCATTCCAATTTTGCCGGGAATTTCATTATTTTAGAACTTTTCTTTGTTAATACCTAGGGTCGGTCTGTTTCAATAGTGCTAAGAATTTTCAGAGAAATCCTAAATTTTGAATGTACTCGGTATAAAAATATCTTAAATTTTGACTTAAATTTTTGGAATTACA
Source organism: Pissodes strobi (assembly GCA_016904865.1). NCBI lineage: Eukaryota > Metazoa > Arthropoda > Insecta > Coleoptera > Curculionidae > Pissodes > Pissodes strobi. The sequence continues at coordinate 13,896 of MU190082.1, forward strand.
TTACAGACAATTCATTGGCAACGATATCCACCCTAAGACCTTAGTCAAACTTTAGTTTATGTTTCATACGGGGAGAGTCAAAAATGTATGTTTATCTAAAAACTCTCAACACTCTGCATACAGTCCATTGGCTACGGCAGTAGATTCACTTTGTAATACATTTATAGCTTCATCTTATATTAGCATTTTTTTTTGAATCACTTTGTTTGACTATTTATTAAAGTAGATATTAATGTTTTCAGGCAGACATACTTGTATCGTGTCTTATGAGAAAAGTAGTTGGGGGTCCAAGACTTTTGACGCTATGTGTGGTTATTTATTTTTAAAGGATTTTTTTTTTATCATTTTTGGATATGTTATTGCTTAAGGTATTGGGATTAAAAAGTACTTTGCAAAGCGAGTCTACTTCAGTGGCGCACAGAAAAGGGGGTATTTTTTTAAACAAATGTTTCGGGTCGTTGCAAAAATCGACCGAATGAAATGAAGATGTAAAAATATTCAAAAAAGATTGGAAAGGTTTCGGAATATTGACCATTAAAAAACAGGCATACATATTTTAATTTTGGTAAATGTCTTGTGGGCCAAATTAAATTTGATAATTTTTTAATGCTTAATGACTTTTTATTTTCAGAGGATTTTTTTTTATCATTTTTCGATACCTATATTAGAATCAAAACGAACTTTGCAAAGTGGGTCTACTTCAGTGGCGTAAATTTCGCTATGTAAATAACGCACATAAAGCAACGAACTGTAAAATAATACTACCCTGGCCCAGACCGCCTGAACCTCGATTCTACGCATAAAGCATAAATATCACATCAGCCAATCTTACCGCTACTTTTAAACCGGGGTTCCCCTTTGTAAAGATTTTTTGAATCAAGACAAGACACCAACTCTAAAGAAATGGTCAAGACAAGATTTTTTTTATTTCCTGAAAATATTTCCAGACAAGACAAGAAATTGCTTGCCAAGACAAGATCTCTTGCCTTGCCGATCCCTATTAACGGAAACACAAGTCAGCTCGTCTATGGACACTGTCCATATGCTTTGTCCCAATTACGACCTTCACACCAAGCTCCGATTTAAACGAGGTGTTAGCGCTTACGTCCGCAGTCACCTCTCATGTCACCGAGAAGAAAGTTTGAAACTGACAAATTTTGATGTTCTTTGGCTCAAGCTGTCACTAAAGGATCCTACTAAATTTATCTGCAGCCTTTATCTTTCTCCAAATGAACCCAATTATAAACAACTCTTCTCCTATATCTTACTAACGTTCGACAAACTTTAAACCACCCACCCAGAAGCTGAAATAACATTGGTGGGGGACTTTAATGTTCACAACATCCATTGGCTAAAGTTTTCTTCCCGAATGGATGATATGGGCAGAGAAGCTGAGGCTTTTGCAATCACCTGCGGCCTGGCTCAAATTGTGGACGAGCCGACACGTATACCGGACGTCGGAAATCATCAGGTTTACCTACTGGATTTGTTCCTATGTTCCTAACAACATCCCCAAACTCTTATAGAATAAACATTACGTCACCACCGGGTAACTCTGATCACAGATTTATATCAGCCTTTTCCACCCGTCCAACTCCACCGTCCTCTAAAGCGTTTCCTCGCAGAGTGTGGCATTATAAACATGCAAACTGGAGTGAACTTCGTGACTTTTTCTTGTTATTCACTTTGAGGGACGTCTGTTTTAAATCGGGCGATCCATCTGTACTTGCTAAATCCATTACAGAGGTCATTATCATTGGGATGGAGACTTCAATCCCTTTCTCTAATAAAAGATCCTATTCTGGAAAACCATAAACAAAAGGTGTACTCAGGCGGTTTCCAAAAAGAACTAAACTTATCGTAAATGGCGCTTCAACCCCTCGGTTGTCTCGCGCCGAGCATTTCTGGATGCACGAAATAGCTGCAAACTAATTATTGATCAATGCAAATCTGATTTTGATCAGAGAGTCCGAGAGAAGCTTTTGAACTGTCCAAACGGCTCAAAATCATTTTGGGAATTTGCAAAGGCCATCGGGAAAAACTTTTCATCTTCAAGTTTTCCACCACTATTGCGCGACGATAATTCCGTTGCAGTGACTGCAAAGGAAAAGACAGACTTGTTTGCCTCGATGTTTGCACGAAATTCCACCCTTGATGCAAAAGGAAAGACTCTACCAATGTTGCCTAGGATTGCCACAATACCAGAAATCGTTTTCAAGCAAAAAAGATGGTTACTTCGTCGTCTTGACTGCTCAAAAGCCGCTGGACTGGATGGAATTCCCCCTGTTCTCAAACAGTGCGCACTGGAGCTGACACCTATTCTAACCAAACTATATGCCTTATGCTACGACAAAGGTATTTTCCCAGCCCTCTGGAAGCGCGCTAGAGTGCAACCTGTACCTAAGAAGGGAAAGAAAAATACTGCTAGTAACTACTGTCCAATATCTTTAAGCCCGGTAGTGGCCAAGGTAATGGAAAAAGTCATTGACACCGAGATCCTAAAATATGTTGAACAGAACAACATAATATCTGATAGGCAGTATGGATTTAGAGCCAAGCGTTCAACAGGAGACCTGATGTCCTATGTATCACACATCTGGAATTCAACCCTGGAAAAACGCGGAGAGTCCGTGTGTGGCACCAATCACTCCTGGACAAACTCTCAGCTTATGGCTTCCCACCTGCTTTACATAAACTATTGTCTAGTTTTTTGGATAAAAGGAGTATTCAGGTCGCTATCGATGGAGTCTCGTCCGAGGCATTTGCCATCAACGCTGGTGTTCCACAGGGTTCGGTTTTGTCTGCAACTTTGCTCCTGCTGCACATAAATGACCTACTAAAGCTTTATGAAGAACCCATTTACAGTTATGCAGATGATCTCAGTCTTGTGCCTTCTTTCTCTTCTGACAAAACATTATTATCGGCCACTCTGGGACAACTAAGAAGACAACAGGCTCACTCAATCAATCGAAACTTAAACACAATTCTTGAATGGGGATCCAACAATGTTGTAACCTTCAATGCCAAAAAGAAGCAGACTGCTGTGTTTTCCCGGAGATAAACTAAGGGAAACTACCTTGACATTATCATGGAGGGGGAAATCCTTTCTCCATCCTCCAATTTTTCGCATCTTAGAATAACCGCAAGCACTAACTTTTCATGGGATGAGCATGTTCGAGGTTTAGCCAAGTGTGCCTCTCAAAAACTGGGTGGACTTTGCCGTGCCAAAAAATACTTCAGCTCCCATCAGCTGCTTACACTCTATAAAGCGCAAATCAAACCTACTCTGGATTATTGCTCTCACATATGGAGTTCTGCTTCCAAACATACACTAGCGCTCTTAGACTCCATCCAAAACCGAGCTGTTAGATACTGACTCGTTCCCTTCACACCTTGGAACATGGATGGGTGGTGGGTGATATCTCCCTTTTTTACCGATATTATCACGTTATCAGTTCGACCGAACTGACAACTTTGATTCTCTCCAGTGCCAGCTTTGTTCGTTCCACATGACGAGCTAGAAGCTCTCATCCATATGCGCTTCAACAGAGCAAAATTCTTTCTTTTGGCGTGTGACGAGCATCTGAAACTCCTTACCAATCGAATTGTTCCCTGTTGGCTACAGTCTAAACATCTTGAAGAAAAGAGTCCATCGGTATCATTCCTCCTCAATGCCCATTAGGGTATTACAGGCAACGCCTTTGCAAATTGACTGAAAAAAAAATTAATTTGTTTTCTGTTTTAGGTGTAAAACAAATTTTTATTAAAATACTTACACCATTTTTTTCTTGACTGAGAAGGCGAAATACTTCAAGGGGGTGGTGGGGCGTATTTCTTTACAGATTCATCTCAACAAAACTTCGATACTACCACTTATTTTTTTTTTATCACAATTTTATATTAATGAAAATAGATACGAATATGCAGATAAACGTCAATTTGCTTACATTTAAATGACAGTAAAACAGAGTTTTACCCACGTTTTAATATACAACACGTATATTTATAAATCGCTTTATATAAAACTATGGCCTTTAATTGGATCAGTCTATGCTTCAAACCAGTTTCTCGGTCCCCTATTTGACGCCGTCATTACTGAGGTTGGGGAGACCGAGATTCTTGGGGTCTGGGGCATTTTTTTAACTTTGGTATATACAGTATCTATAGACAAAAGGTCACCTTTGCCGCCGGCTATGAAATATTTTTATGATTTGTAATACTATCCGATCGCACTACATTGGAAGAGTTTTGATATCCTGTTAATTCAGATATTTTAAATTTCAATTTAAGAAATTTTGCATTATTACTTTGGTGGAGAAAGCTTTGAAGTATGTATTTAAAAAAATTGCTCTTACGTTATAGTTAAATAACTTCGATCTGAAGCAAAGAAATTAAAAATAATGAAAGATTTATTCTTGTATGCCTAGAACGTGTTTTTTCATAAATACAAAATAAATTATTAACTTACTTTTCCTTAATCACTAATATTAAAAATCACGGTCATTCTAATCATTAAAATAAAAAATCACCGTAATCTCCTGGCCTATCGTGTTAAAAAGAGAAGAAACTACTTTAAATTAGGAAATTTTTCCTACATTTTTAGGAATTTATGCAAGTATTTTAATAAATATACAGTAAAAATATTGTGCGAATCCCTTAACTAATTTTAAAATGACCCAAAACGCTAAAATTTAATTTAAATTAAAAAATGGAGCTAATTCGAGAAAAATTTTCTTCTTGATCTGCTTTGTCAGAATCGTAATGTACATATTACAGTATATTTGTAGTCGGAAACATGGTGAAATTATTAACAAAAAAATGTTATTATATTACGAACTTGTAATTGATATTTGATAAAATATAGCAATATTTTACATTTTAAGTCACCAGCGCGCAATCCAATAAGCAGAAAAATCAAAATCTTTTAAATATTAGTCACTACATACCTTGAGTATTGTTATCAATGACTAATTAAAAACTTTAGTAGATTTTTGAAACAGCCAGTTGAATACAAACTTTATCAAAATATTTATTTGGTGAAAATAATAGTGCTAATAAAAAACCATGTTTGACAGAGGGTTGGAAATAATTCAAAATATATTAATTGTGTTTTCCAAAGCCAACTAGAGTACTAGCGTGTTATAAATAATTTAGTCATAAATTTGATTAAAAATACTGCAAACGAAAATATCGATTCTGGCCAGCTTCTATTGAAATTCGACCTGTGTGCGGCGAGAGTCCGCCAATCGTTACCAGCTGGTACAAGTGGATATACTCCTCGACGTCTACCCTTCGATTAGAATATAGAGGAACAACAGCAGTCATATACTAAATGTCACAAACCTATTGACTCCTTTTTAATTTAATCATATATCACTCCCCGTATAAAAATTAACATCAAATATATTATTCTCTCATATATTTTACAATTTTCATATTTATTATAGGGCCACCATACGACATCATCAGCAATTAGCTTTGCTTTGTATTGTTTAGCTAATCATCCAGACGTTCAGGTGAGTTATTATCCAATATCTTTTCAATTGCAGATTTTTAGTTTCTACGAATTTAGTTAATGTAATATATTATATTCAATTGCAGGCAAAGGCTGTGAGCGAAATAAAGGAAGTTTTAGAAGAGAAAAGAAAAATATCATATACAGATCTGCAAAAAATGAAATATCTAGAACTTGTACTCAAGGAAACTTTACGGTTATATCCATCAGTGCCAATATATGCTAGACAAACTTTAGACGATGTAGTTTATGATGGTATGTACGTACGTCACTTTAGAAGTTAATAGTTTTTACAAATTTTGTCGTTTCATGTATTGTAGTTTATTAGTTTTCTGCCAATTCATCGACGTATGAACTCACAACTGTACTTATCAGTATGAAGGGAGGGACGGTTGTTCGCTGGATTCAAATTCTTGGGGAATATCTATTAGTTATGAATTGTTAAGAAACATGGTTTCTCATTCCCCAGCAGTGACCTATATAATATTTTCTAACTATAGATTTTGCAATTGACAATAATGCACTTAAATCTCGCATATATTTTTTTGAAGATATTTTTATTGACATTTTTCCGAGAAAAACGATTGACCTGATTATGATTTTACAATAAACTATTTACCAACTGGAGACTATTAAGCCACACAATATCTGACGGCGCTGCTGGTGACTCGCCTTGCTACGCGGTATCAAGGTTGACCAATAAGCTACTGTTTCATTATCGTCACGAACTAAGGGTAAGCAAACCTAGCTGGTACTCCTGTAATGCTTAAGGTCTTTTCTATAGATTTTTAATGATTTAATTTCAATTAAAGACTAGATGACGTAGCATAATTTATTGCTGACGTAAAAGTATGATAGTTGATGGAAGACAGAGGCAAGTGGCAGTTCACAGATTTACATTTCGAGTGATGGTTGCTGCAAGCAAAAATGTTCAAAATGACTCAAATCAAGTCGTCAGCAATGGCAGATAATAGTTGATATTTAAATCACTGGTTATATCCAAGAATAATAAACTAGAGAAGGATGGTTACTTCCCATAACAGCCTATGTTCACTTACTATCACCGGGCGGTCCCCTCACCCATGTCATCGTCGCTGTGACACTGCTGCGCGATGAACGGCCTTCGTTTCTCCGTTGCTGTCATTGCATCTTCTATGTTTTCGTCCGTTTTTAGTTTTTTAAGTGATATATTCGGATGTTTTAAAACCATTGATAGTTGTGTGAACATTAAGAAACTTGATTCCTGTATATTATTCCTTTGATCCCAAAGAAAATTTCATAAATTGAGGATTATCCCTGTTTTACAGAATATTTTTCATTGTAGCGTTTTTATTGATTTTTTTTAATTAACTAAAGTAGGAACTACTTAAATTATTTTTAAATGTAAGTCTGGGGTTAATATTGTCACGAGTATCTTTGGGGGGTAGCGCGTTTATTTAAAGAATAACTTCTCAGAGAAGAGCCTTGTCGCGATTAGTACAATGACGGGGTCTCAATGCTTCCTTTAATCTACCACTGAA
>MU190082.1:20940-38088 GCA_016904865.1 Pissodes strobi
TCGCGTCACGTGGGGTAAGAAGAGATGATAAAGTAAGCACGTTTAGTTTATAACAATAACAATGTATTAACGATAAAACTTTAACAACAATTATTGGTCAGAGAAAATGAGATTCTATTATACCCGATTACTACGGTGCGCATGTTTTCTCGATTTGAGGTACTGTTCATAGGTCTTTGTTTACTGTCTTATAATTTATAGTTTTTCTTAAGAGCTGGGTTTTATTTAAGAGCACTAAGAGCTTTCACTAAACTTTTTAACTGACTATTTAGACACTTGTCTTTCTCAACACTCTGACAAACTTCTTGTCAAGACTTTACTATGGAGGTTGTGCAACCCCTGGTCCTAGCAGTCGTCAAGTAACTAACCGGTACCAGGTTGGGTAGGAAAGGAATTGAACCTAAAGCAGTCGTATGACTAACTCTAGGAGCGGATAGAACCCAGAAGGCAGTCGTCAAATGGCTAACCTTGGGAGCTGGAGGTGAGATCAATGTCTGCCGAACTGAGGATTCGGTAGCGTATTTATATAAAACAAAGTGATGATCATTGCATGCATAAGGTTCAAAGTCGCTCCCGTTGATTGCTCGCGTTGTTTATAGTTTGCCTTTAATGTTTATATAACAATCTTCAAGTTCAAGTTCAAACTTGCGACAGGGTGATATTTGTTTAGTAGCTTATGCATTTTAGTAGATTACAATATAAATATTTTACCTAATACTGTAGAAAAGTTGTCAAGTTGTTTTATTACACAGCGTGTCACTTGGCTATTTAGGTCTTAAACAATATTTTAAAAAAAGTAGGTATGTTCACGTACAGGGTGTCCGGTTATAAATATAACCCCCCTTTAACATTTTTATTTGCCCGCGTATAAAAAAATGTTAAATACAAAAGTTGTAAGGATTTTCATACAGTTTTCTGCGGTGTTACTAGAAAAACAATTGAACATCGAAATTCTACTGTACAGATCAATTAATGTTTTTTTTAATGGCACACTCTATATATTCTTCTGTACATCGATAGAGCTCTTTAAGGCCAGTTCAGTAATATAAGGTTTGTTGGGTCTAGCTGTAATAGTTACCACGTAAATTGCAAGAATGTCGGGTATCTGATTATTACTGAACCCCTCTCCTAAATTATTTATTTGGTGAGCTAGAAAAAAATTCTTCCTTCAGAAGCTTTTCTGATGTTCAGTTGTTTTTCTAGTAACATCGCAGAAAAGTTTCTGAAGGAACCTACAACTTTTGTATGCAACATTTTGTTCTAGCTCACCAAATAAAGAATTTAGGGGAGGGGTTCAGTAATAATCAGATACCCGTCATACTTGCAATTTACGTGGTAACTATTATAGCTAGACCCAACAATCCTTATATTACTGAACTCGCCTTAAAGAGCTCTACCTATATCCGGAAGAATATACAGGATGTACCATTATAAAAAACTTTAATTTAATTTGCACAGTAGAATTTCGATGTTCAATTGTTTTTCTAGTAACACCGCTGAAAACTATATGAAGATTCTTACAACTTTTGTACTTAACATTTTTTTTATACGAGGATAAAAAAAAAGTTAATGGGGTTACATTTATAACCGGACACCCTGTACAGTGACGAAAATAAAATTTCGTAAGCTGGAAAGTAATTCTTATTTATACACTGTTTAAGTTTTTTAGATTGTGACCTTGCTTATCATGTTAGAATATCATAAATATATTATGTCATATAGTAGTGATTGCTATGTAATCATATATTAAGGATTTTTCAATCATAAGCACCCATGTTATTAGCATTATGAATGTAACACTTACTAGTTAACAACACACAAATTATTAAACTATGGCTTTCTTAATTCAATCTTATTTTCCATAATTTGGAAACAGAATGTCGAACTTGAGTGCTACAAGTAAATTACTATTTTGAATATCAGTGAACATGTCGTCGTCTTTCTCACGAAGGGACCTAACTAGCAAAATTATAAAAATTTAAATATTTTCCCGTCTAACTGTTCTCATGTAACACTTTGGTCTCACGAAGTGGCATATCCGCATTACTAATAGTTCAGACTTTATCAATAAAAACAGTTTTGGTCTATCTGCAGAAACCCAAAAAAATATTCACACGAATCGGCCTATCTGAAGATGGGTCTTTGCGTGTGCTAGGTTCCTCCCACGATATCACAATAATATTCACACGAACAGGCCAATCTGCAGACAGGTCTATTCCTGAGAAAAAATCGACTAGGTACAAGTTCAGAATATTAGAAAAGGAAAATAGAGGAGGAAGACAGAGAAGTAAAAGAGAAAAAGAAAAGGGAGAATTCATTCGAAAAGAGATAGAACAGCATATTGGGAGGTTTCCACGAGTGAAGAGTAATTATTGCCGGTCAAGCTCCTCAGGACAGTATCTGCATCCCGATTTATCCTTGCCAAAAATGTATCACATGTTTTTGGAACAACTTGTAAGTATAAAACCAGTTATTATACATATCATCGCAGGGTTTTCAAGACGCAAAATTTGTCCTTCCATAATCCGAAAAAGGATCAATGTTCCTTCTGTATGACATACAATAATTGGGATGAAAAAGTCAAATCACAGTTAGCTGAAAAGTATAAGAAACATGTACAAGAAAAAGTGAAAGTTCGAGGGCTAAAAGCAATAGACAAACAGAGAGCTATAGAAGATGAACATTTTTTGTGTAGTGTTTTCGACTTACAGCAGGTCATTTACGTACCTATCATCAAAGAAAATGCTATCTATTACAAGAGTAGATTATCAACTTTTTATTTTACCTTTTACAACATTGCCAACAGGGATTGTTTCTCTTTCCCTTGGCATGAGTGTCTAAGTAAGAGAGGTTCGTCTGAAATCGCCACTTGTATATTCAGAGCATTGGAGTATTATTCTAAGAAAGGCAAACAAAACAAGAACTCGATCGTAGCAGCTATGCTGCTTTATGTTGTAAATAACTTTGATGAATTTAAAAGAATATCTTTGAGATTTTTTGACTCAAACCACGGACAAAATGAAGGAGACTCCGCACACAGCGCGATCCATACCGCAATAGCTGGAGCTGGAGATATCTTTGAACCCTGCTCACAGTTACACCACATTATTAAAGTGGCAAGACGAAAGCAGCCTTATCTAGTTGAACCAATGAATTCCTCAGACTTCATTGATTTTATGAAGCTCTCGCAAGATTTAAGAATACTGGCTGTTAGAGTGAGCGAAAAAGGTCAAGTGTCAAATGGACGGAGATCAGAGAGTTCATGGTCACAAAAGATGAACCAAACAAACTTTTTTTCAAGTACAGTCATTGTAACGATAACTATGATGCCATTGAACTTAAAAGACTAATGAAAAACATAAAGGAAATAAGACTTCAACAATTAAATAAGACGCCCGTGAAACTTAGTAAAAGAAAGAATTCTGATTTAGTTTCCTTATGTGAAGGTCCTACACCCGTAGTTCGTTTGCACGAAATTCAAGAGTTTTATAAAAACTTACCTCATGAAATAGATTAGCTATTAATACCATTTTTTTTATTACTATTACTTCAAAATTAAAGCCTAAGTAAATTTAATAAAAAAGTTTTGTAGTTGTGTTTCCGCAACATTAGTGTAGGCCTCATTATGTACTTTATTTTCATTAAAATTTAATACAATATAATAAATTTTGTTTTATTAATTAACACTATTTTCTCCGCAATCCCTTTTGTTTAATAAATTTGTTGTATTTTATACACAAAAAATCCAAAATTTATCAAAACTAAGGCCTAACTGACACAAGACAAAAATATTTTTTCTTCAAACGTCAGTAAATCCGTCAATACTCGACTGTGTAGGCGGCAGTGAAGTTTCGTTTTTCCTCCGCCGGAGCTTTACTTTTCACTTTTCCGCCGGCGGAGGTAAAAGTGTTGTCATAACAACATAGATACAATACAAACAAACATCAAAATAAGCGTCAACAACTCAAGATTTATTAAACTACAATTTGTATTTATCACTCAATTTGTGACTGCATTTCTAAAAATCACTAATTTAGGAACAAATTGGTTATTATTTAATCGAACTTACTCAATAACTGCTTATCAATACGGAATTAAAACGCAATCGGAGACGCCATCTTTAAAAAATAATTATTATTGACAGTGTCCACTGACAGCTTTATGTTAAATTCATCGACACCGGTCTAAGCAAGGCCTCCTACGACCGTGGTCTAAGCCGCCTTGCGAACCCATTTATCTTTAATAATAATTAGATATTATTACTATTAAAAAGAGATGTTTTTGCATTAATTTGTCGACATTTGAAGAAAAAACAGCATATTTTATTTGGAGGAAAAGTTACTTTTCATGGCTTGCTCTCTATTACCAGCCTCACTCCGTTCGGCTGTTAAACACGAGCGCGCCATGAAAAGTATCACTTTTCCTCCATATAAAATAATATACTATTCTCACGTAGTGGCTTATCTACATGTATTACTAAAAATAAAAACTATCTTTAAATTCTCACATATGCCACCATTATATATTCCAAGTAAACTATATTACCTAACTAAATGGAAGACAAGAAACAGATTTCTTGAAAACTGAGCTAGCTGCGCTGATTTATATCTAACCCTTTTTAGTTTTTTAGCTCTCCTGAACAATTTAGAAAAAGCGAGTTAGGACACTTCGTGAGAAAGGCGACGATGTATACAGGGTGTTCGAAAAATAGACGGAGATATTTTAGAGGGTGATTCCTTGCTAAAAAATATGAAAAAATGTTTCTATAAACATGGGTCCGGAAATGTAGAGTTTTCAAGATACTCAAACAAAATCGGTTTTTTATTAATATCTTAAATATCCTTTTACTTATTTTTTGAAATTTTGTAGTGGTATCTGTAGTAATAAGGGGCTCATTTAGCTTTACTTAGATTAAAAATATAAAGTCCAGTGGCGTCTCAGGGGGCGTCATACCGAATATTATTGACAAGAAAAATGCACGCCACTGACTTTTTAAAACATTTTATATTTTTCTCGTATGAAGCAACTAAAAATACAACAGTTTGGTTTCATGAATTATTTTCGTATCTGGCTTCGATTTCGAGAAAAAAAAATAAAAACCAGTTTATTACATTTCCAAACTTTTTTTTTAAATCGTTTTTTTTATTAGTATCTTAAATATCCATTTGACCGATTCTGTTGAAATTTAGTAGCCTTGTTTGTAATAATATGGGGCTCATCTAGCCTTAATAAAAATAAAAATATGAAACCGAGTCGCGTCTCGGGAAGCATCATACCGAATATTATTGACATAAAAGTGTGCGCCACTGACTTTTTTAAACATTTTATATTGTTTTCGTATTAAGCAACTAAAAATACAACTTTTTTGCTTCTTGAATTGTTTTCATATCTTACTTCGTTTTAGAAAAAAAAATTAAAACCAGTTTATTACATTTCCAAACTTTTTTTTTAAATATTGGTTTTTTATTAATATCTTAAATATACATTGACCGATTCTGTAATAATATGGGGCTTAATGGAACTAAAAAAATGAAGGCCAGGAGGCATCTTATCGAATATTATTGACAAAAAAGTGTGCGCCAACTGACTTTTTTACAAAATTTTGATTTTTTTTCGTATTAAATACCTAACAAAAAATACATTTTTGTTCCTTGAATTGTTTTCGCATCTTGTTCCGTTTTCAAGAAAAAAAATAAAGACCAGTTTATTACACTTCCAAACTTTTTTTTTAAATTTGTTTTTTGTTAATATCTTAAATATCCATCGACTGATTCTGTTGAAATTTTGTAGTCTTGTCTGTAATAATATGCTTAATTGGATTAAAAATGAGAAGTCCAGTTGTGTCTCAGCAGGCATCTAATCGAATATTATTGGCAAAAAAGTGTGCGCCACTGACTTTTTTTACAAAATTTTGATTTTTTCGTATTAAACAACTAACAATACAACATTTCTGTTTCTTGAATAGTTTTCGTAGCTTTTTTTGTTTTCAAGAAAAAAGCATAAAATCCAGTTTATTACATTTCTAAACCTAAAAAAAAAAATAGTTTTTTATTAATATCTTAAATAATATCCATTGACCGATTCTCTTGAAATTACGTGTATAATTCTTTTCTAAAAGAACTACGCGCAAATGTCAAACCTCCATGCAGAAATGAGTATTTGTTTTCCAAGGCACTTGTGATTTTTTTAACAAAAATTGATAAACCAGTTTTGTCCAGTGACATGCAATAAAACGGTTTTTATTTTTTTTTCTCGAAAACTAAGTGAAAAAGGTAAAATGTAAGAGGCAAAGAAGTTGTATTTTTAGATGCTTAATCAAACAAAAAATATTAAAGTTACAAAAAAGGTAGTGGTGTACATTTGTTTGATAATAATATTCGCAAAGGTGCCCCCCGGACGCCACTGGATTTAATAATTTTAATCTATTTAGGGCTAAATTAGCCTCTTAATTCAACAAATAACATTGCCAAATTTCAACAGAATGGAGTAAATAATTTTTAAGACATTATTAATTTTATTTTTTATTTTTTTCATTTAACATCCTGTATCTTGAAAACTCTGCATTTCCGGACCCATTATAGAAACTTTTTTTTATATTTTTTAAACAAGGAATCACCCTCTTAAATATCTCCGTCTATTTTTCGAATAGATACAAATATACTTGCCTGTAGAATAAAAGAATAAACTAATTAATGTTCATCTTTTCTCTTTGGATATGATATTTTAGATACCTTCAAATAATATAATATATATGACCCGTTTATTTCAGAAAGGTCCTAACTAACATTTTTTGAGAAGCAACTATTAAGCTTTTTCGAATTATGCATACTTTTTTGGCGCACACTGCAAAGAGTTGTCAGATTTTATTTTATTTTTATCTATTATTCTTTCATTTACTTTTGGCTTATGCGGGTTTGTTTAAATTCAAATACAAAAAAAAATATTTTCCATTCTTTATTAATAAAAAAATAATCTTGCCCGTACGTCTTTGTCATATGATTGTATGTTAAGGCTTTCGCGCCAACTTCGTCGCATAGCTACGTGACGATAGAGCAGCCTGTCAGTGAACAAATCGGGTTGAAGTAACCCTCCTTCTCTAGTTTATGTTTCTTGGGTCTTGGGTTATATGTTATATATTTAGAGCTAGAACTAGCACGGCACCTAATGAGGCTGCAGTTGACCGATGTCGTTGCGGTGTACTGAATTGTTTGGAAGTGCTCTAGTGGTTCACTGGTTAGATGCTGGTCCTGTGATACGGCGGCCCGGGGTTCAATTCCTGCCGATTTTTTAAAAATTGTTTTAAAGTTATGTTTGTAAAAAGTATTTTTTCTTCATTTTGGGCATGCCTTGGGTTAGTTTTGGTTAGTTCCTGCTCTTTGAGTTCCGTAGCGAGCGAAGCGAGCGGATGGACATGCATGAAGTGAAATAATACATTTGGCTCAATAGGTGACGTGCTAGGGCTAGCTCCAAGTTATGTTATATCTGCTGAACGCTACAATTTCTAAAATGGCTTGGTACACGCACATGGCTGAAAAATGGCGATCGACATATGACAAATAAATTGATTAAAAATAGCTTTATGTTGAGTGAGTTGACTATAGTTTTAAATAATATTATACAGTTGAACTAACTTTTCTAAGTGATTAAATGTAGGTAATTGCCATTTCATTTTGTATCAGGTAATAAAATTATTCCGAAAGGCGTTTCGTTATTGATTATTGCCTACACAATCAATAGAGATCCAAGTGTGTATGAGGAACCAGATAAATTTATTCCCACAAGATTCTTGAACATGGAAACGAGGCCTTTTTGTTACTTGCCATTTAGTGCCGGACCTCGAAACTGCTTGGGTAAGGATAACAAAGTAGTTTCATTAAGTAGTAATATATTAAAAAAAAACGGCTAAAGAAGATTTTATTGAACAAAAATTGCTATACCATGGATGAATTTTTTAGTGTATGAAACATACTTATGTGTCAGTTAATGTCTTGTCTAGTTTTAGTTAAGTATAATAAGTTTCTTTTTGACTACTTTCATCAATTACGGTGTCATCACTTTTTAATTGAAAAACATATTATTTAAATAAATAAATAAATAAATAAATAGTAATCCAGTAAGCAAAGATTTTTTTAAGGAAAAAAATGTTTAAGTTTTTTCTCACAGGTTCTATATGTTTTTTGGGGTGCTGAATCCGAATCTGAGATTTGCCACCTAGACAGGCGTCTCGTCGGCGTCGCGTCGACTTCATAAGGAAAATTGCAAACAAACCTCAAAATTTTGCATTGTTTTCACTTTTTTAACTATAAATCGAAAAGTGAGCGTTTTTAAATATAATTATGATATATCAAATTAAAGTAGACAAAATTTTCTATAAATACCTATAATAACTCTAAATGGCATATCTTGACTTTACAGTGAAAAAGCTAAAACCTATCGGAGCGTCGTAGGTGCCCTACTATGAACATCATACACCTCTAAAATCAATTAACTTATTATTATCTGGTGTCCAGGTTATATCTAAGGAATTGTCAAACGTGAGTAAGGTCCATATATGGTCTAGTTCAAACGAAATCGTACTACTTTTAATTCAGGGGGAAGAAGGTTTTGATAAAAGTAAGCATATTTAGAATAAACCTGTATTTACACAAAAAAAGGAAAAACACCATTATGTAACAATTGTCATATTCACTCCTCTCCCTCATCTGTAGAATCATTAGCTGAAACAACGAGAATTGAGAGTTTAGATAACTATAATAGAATCCATGTCGTTCATGTTCATTCTTCTTCCATGTGCCAAAATTTCCCTTTTTTTACGCATTACTATAGCATCTGTAAAGATTCTAATAGATTCTGGAATTAGGTCGTCAACATTATCTATAAAAGAATCTGGTGTTGTGCCAATATGTACACTTGAGAGCGTACATCTAATGTTTTAGCAATCCTTATTCTTTCTTCTTTCTCTGACAACCTCTCCTGATACCAAGTATCAGTAATAATCTTATCACCTGTAGCCTTGAAACACAGGATATAAGGCATATTGGCTGTTATAAACATATCATTTCCAAATAAGAGCTGTTTTATTGTTCTTGAGTGAGGACAGTCACATTCAATCTCATTTGTTAGTTTGGATTAGTCAATTGTAAACTGGCACCCTTCAGAACGGTTTTAAATATATTTGAAAATATATTGCATTTCTCCATCCACATCACTTCTAGGTCTACCTTGTGTTTTTGTTTGGCGTTTGGGGAGGTATAGCTCTTTGATGCATTAAAAATGGTATTTAGCATCAGTAGCTGGTAAATCATACACTGAACGTATACCATGAAAAATAGCATATCCGGCCGTAATTTCTATCTTTCAGCAGCCTCCCTATGTTTTACCTAAGGTACATTGAGTCACAGGGTACGCAGGACTGCGGCGCGGCGTTGTGGTGGCTTTTTGATTTGTTTGTTTACATAATCTGTTGGCACTTCCTCTCCACATATTAAACAGTGGGTTTTAGATGATAATTAAGGAATATTTGAGCGAAGTGCAGATGAATTATTGTTACTTTGTGTATTCCTCTTAAGTGCAGCATTGATCAATTTTTATTAGTATATCTCTTTCTACATTTTTCGTGTACTTCAACTTCTTTAGGAATATTACATCTATTAAACAAAACTATTTTACCATCGTCTGGACCTCTACTTGTTACAATGCAACCGTCCAACTCCTTTTCCTTCACCACAGTCGTTTTGGTTCCATCATTTAACGATCCGTCACATATGATACCCTCGCGGGACGTGTTCAGCGGACTAAATAATCTGTATGGAGTGGTAATGTTTCTCGGTGGCATCGATGGCATTGGTGGAGAAGGGTGCAAACTTCTCAAAAGAATATATCGGGACGTCCTCAGGTTCTTGTGACGCCTGCAAATGTATACCTCATTAAAAAATGAATCACTATTATTATTATTAAGTATATATACAGTGTGGTTTTTTTATGACGCAACATGGGGCTTTAGAAGTATTAGCACATCCAGTGTCCAATGGAAAGATGTCCATGTATCATTTTAAAATGAACACAAAGGAGTTGGCAGGTTTTAAGTGCATTTTGGCCCTCTGTAGAATTCGCTGAATTTTTTATATGTTATAGTTGATGTCAAGATAAGACTTTCTTACCATTGCGCCAAAGTCCTAACTATACTGGGTGTATGAGAAAAATGGGCCGAATGTTTCGATTTTTATATTACGTCTATAAGAATTAATTGCAAAACATATCAAATGACTTCACTTCTAACGCTCAAATCCTATTTATTTGTTCAACTGTTTCTACGCTGAGATGAATAATACAGACTGTCCCTAAAAATGGCCACGGCATCGAACCCAAGTTTTCGAAAAAATAACCAATTTTTAGAGTATATCAGCTATCGTAACAAACCTAGAACTAAAATCAATAATTCTTATGTCTAACAATAAAAAGTGGGTACCTACTTATAACTGCTCTCCTAACGCTGCATTACTTAATTCACAACTTCAATATTGATATTTTGTCTGTTCTGCGCATCTTGAATACACCTTGGGGTATCTGACTTGATTATCAAATCTTGCATACCCTAGATACCACAGAACACATGGGACATGAGCACAGACGCCTAACGTTCGGGCACCTGATTTGCAGGTACAGTAAGTTCCCGTAATTGGATCTTCCACCATGTCTTCATTTTATTCTATAAACAACATATGTTTCGTTCTTTGAGTGAACCTCGAATAAATTCTGGCCCTAATCAAATTATTTTCGAAAATCTGTGTTTGAAAAGCATATTCATTCATTATTTCTCTACCGCTGGTATCTTGAACATATCCAGGACTGATCTTGACTTGATAGGTTCCAAAGGCCTTTGATCTTATATATTCGACAGGAAAACGGGGAAAATGATCATTATTTTCATTCAACTGAACCCACGGCCCCATACCAACCCTCTGGTCTAATCTTTCTTGTTGGACTCTGGTTTGCAAATGGTTAACTCGTTGATTTTCAATTATATGAAGCATTGCCGTGGCAATGTAATCGTCATAATTTTGCATATGTATGGGCTCGTGGAATCTATTAATGAGACTGCAACATATTTTCAAAAAATCACCTAAATGCAAACAATGTTGCATTGGTACCATGTCTCTAAAAAACTTGAATATGCTTTTTAAATGGCCATTCCGAGCTTCGCCAATCCATCTGGTTTTGGTGATTTTCCTAGAATCGTTAGCTTGTTCGGTTGTAAACTATCGTTGTCCTCGTGCCAAGAATGAAGGTATTTCGCAATTTAGAGATAATGCTTCGAGAAGTTCAACAGAGTCCCTGTAGCCTCTATCTACGATAAAAATATCATTATCCTGTACCCACTGGCGTATTCGTTCTCCATCTTCATTGAATTCGTTCATTAATATTTGGGCATCATTATTACGAATATCAGAGAAATAAGGGCCATGAACATTTAAAATCTAACCATCTGGGGCTACAATAAGCTTTTAATAATGTGTATTTTTATGAACTGAGTATGACTGTCTTTGGACTCTAAATTGTGAACTTTTTGGAATCTTGAACTAGGTGCAGTCTGGATAAAGGATGGCTTTCGGTACAGCAGGTTCAGGATTATAAAGTCGATTTGCAAATTCTGTAATATGTCGCTCCAAGAATTGTTCTCGATTTTGGACAGGAAGTGAGTCAAATCCGAGGTTCTCTCTAACAAACTGGGACATAAGACATTGTCTTACAATGGTTATGATCATACTCATGTTTTGCCTTGAAGAAAAATGCATAATTGAATTCAAGATTTTATCAGAAAGTCCTTGACGCAGCTTCATTAGAAAAGCCATCAGACATTTTTTGGTTACGTATCTTCTACAACCATTGATTTCCACTGGAACACATGTCGCAAATCAATGCCGGAACTGTTGACAATTTAAAGAAGTTAAGCTTTTCATTTCAGCATCACTGAAATTATTTTCGTCATCATATCTTGTTTTCTCTTGCTTTTGAGATATTTCCCTTAATTTTGAAAACCAAGTAGCAATATCGTTGCCATCTAATAATATTTTCATGGGACTGCTGATTACGTTTTCCGTAAATTGTAGCTGAATATGCCCCCGAAAGTGTAAATGAATGTTGCAGCACCGAACTTGTTCTGATATAAATATATTAGTTTTTAGGTAAAAATCTACTCTTGCGTTAAGTGTTAATCTCTCATTTGAAGCCTCATTACACAAGAAACAACTTTCAGTCTGCCTTCTCACCAAAACTTCCATTAAAATAGCCTGCTCATTTCCCTCGCTTTCAAGAACTTTCAATATCCTTTTGTCACAGTTTGCGCATATCCTAGTGTTCTCATTAACGTACTGCTCTGCCAACCTAAATCTACTTCGATGTAGAACTGCCAGATCTCTGCGTCTCCTGTTTTGGTTAATTTCTTGATTAGGTTTATACACAAGTCTTCCGAACCTACTTCTTATTGGAAATCTTACGTCACACACGAAACAAATGGGCATTTTTAAAGTAGAAAAACTTAAAACAACGACTATTCGACAAAAAACACACAAATTGAACTTCTAAATAATTTTCTTGCATTCAAGCTGTCAAATAATTAAGTAACTAAAAATGGTCTATTAGTTTTCCGTAGTTGTCAATCTCGAATCACAGCCAACTT
The DNA here is from genome assembly GCA_016904865.1 of Pissodes strobi. Taxonomy (NCBI): domain Eukaryota; kingdom Metazoa; phylum Arthropoda; class Insecta; order Coleoptera; family Curculionidae; genus Pissodes; species Pissodes strobi. The sequence goes on from MU190082.1 coordinate 33,620, forward strand.
TTCAAAATGTTTGTTTTATTAGAGCCAGAATATCATAATGTGTGCGGCTTGTAGAAATGTTTAAATCTATTTTGGGTCATTATGTAGGTAGGTAAAATTATTACGTCCATTTTTCTTATATTTAAGAAATTAACGCTGTAGGTGTAAACAAAAAAATGTTCTAATTAAAAGAAAATGTACCTAAAGTTTTTACAAAGAATGAATAAAAATAGTTAGTTCTTCTGAAAGTACCTAGGGAGGTACCCACTGGAGAAAAATAAAAAACGACTATGTGTACCAACATAATTTTTGTTATTTTTAGAAATAGGAAGGAAACTCTTGGAAGTAGTCTAATACCTACTTTTACTTGCAACAGCAAAACTTGAAACTTGATGGTTGTATTTTGTTGTCACTTCTACTTATTGTACACTGTATATAATATACTTAGTTATAAGAAACTGATTCAATTTATTGATAAAACTAATTTTACATGATTATATTAGTATTTCAATTTGCCTGAAACATGTATTAGTTATGAAAATTATATTATTAAAACAAAAATTTTATAACTTTCGGACCCATTTTTCTCATATACCCAGTATAGTTAGGACTTTGGCGCAATGGTAAGAAAGCCTTATCTTGACATCAGCTACAACATATACAAAATTCAGCGAATTCTACACAGGGCCAAAATGCACTTAAAAACTGCCAACTCCTTTATATTGCTGTCAAATCAATAGTGACAGACCAAGATCAGAAAACGATTGAATAAACGTTGCAACGTATTTATGTTTTTCCACCTCGTCAGGCGACGGCGGCGACGCGACGGCTTAACAACGAAAATCACAAAAAAAACTCAAAATTTAACACTTTTTCAGTGTTTTGACTATGACTTGAAAAATACTCGTTTTTCGATTATGCAAACCATATACAAAATTAAAGTCGACAAAAATTAGTTAAATTTTTATTTGTATATACATATACAGCGAGTCTTTTTTAAGACGCAACATAGACACATATATCGATATTGCGAACCCGCTGTATCAATGCGTTTTTAGGTTTAGGAACCGATTTACATATTATTAACAGATGTTTGAAATTATCCTTTTATTTCCTACCTACCAATTTACCACCACCCTGCACAAAAGTGGCAGTTAACGGGTGGAGATGCAATTTATGAAATTTGAAAAATGTAAAAACAAAGGCAGTAACTTTTTCTGCTAGATTAGAACTGAGTTTGGGCATGCCTTAGGTTAGTTTTAGTTGGTTGCACCCCCGAAGCGAGCGACGCGAGCGAGTGGTCATGCGTTTTCCCTCGCTTATCTACCCCCGCTAATTAACTGTCACTTTTGGGCTATCCTATTGGTTTAATTAAGACCCATAACGGAACTGTGGGGCCGATGTACTCTCGCTTTCTAGTAAAGATCTCGTAGAACGAAATGTTCCTAAACGTGACGCGTCCTTGGAATTATACTCCCAATTCTCTTTTAATTATCGAGTCGCCGCGCCTCCTAAGAAGTTTCACTTCAAAAAATACTGCCACAAATAGGTTTTGTCGACACTCTTTTCACATTTTTTTTTTATCAGAAATTCTATGGAGCGACGAGTCTACCCTTCATAGCGATGGGAGAGTCAACAGACATAACATGCATTACTGGTGTGCTGAAAATCCGCAGCACCAAGGTGGCTGGAGTCTGAACTTAGAGCATAAGAAAAAAACATACTTAATGTTTGAACATGTACCGTGGAATTATAGGAAATCAAATTAGCGGACCCTACTTTTTCGATAAACCGTTAACTGGCGACGTCTTTCGAGAGTTTTTGATTATTGAGTTGCCAATCTTGTTAGAAGATGTGCCATTGGAAATTAGGCGAAACATGTTTTTGCAATTGAACGGTTGCCCTGCTCATTTTTTTATTAATGTGCTAGACCATATCAACGAGACCTTTCAGGGGAGCTGGGTAGGAAGGAGAAGCTTATTTTCTCCTTGGCCGGCAAGGTCGCCAGACTTGACGTGTCTCGACTACTATTTATGGGGACGCCTAAAAGCAAAGAATATTATATAGAAACTCAATAGAAAACTCATCCCATGTTAAAAATTTGTATCTCCTATGGAAGCAGACTTTTCCAGCCTGCTTCCATCGAGCGAGTCTCGCCGTAAAAGCGACCGCGTGCCCGGCCACGTTGCCAAATTTGTGCGTTTGAAATTTGCCCGGCGCGGCGTCAAAGATAATAGATAATTCTACTAGGAAAATATTTGTTGGTCGTGTCGTGTTCGTGTTTTCACGCAGCACGCAGTAGCGACTTGAGTAGCAAGCGTGCAGGAGTAGGCGAAAAGCAGTTTTCATTTACGTATACCTAAAATAATTATTATTGAGATTTTGAGATATTAAATTCTAATCTAGGTATGGCTTCAAATGCTGGCCATTTATACCAATATTTAACATTTTGCCACTGTATAATATGATTGACAATGGGTCATATGCAAAAAATTTAGGCAAATGCTTTTACTTAATTTTTTTTGAAATAAACATAGAAATTACGAACATCCAACAAAGATAGGTAAAGAGCAAAAGCAAATGCTTTATTTTATTCATTATTGTCAATGATTTAGAAATAAAGGTTATTTTTGTTCAACAATAATTATAGACATCGTTGCCAAACAACGTTATCTTAAAGTTAAGGTAAATTCGAACCTACCAACTATTACATTTTCATTGGTTAGATGTGAACAAATAATTTATTATTGGTGCTAAGTTATTTACGCGCATCATTGTAAAAATTAAATAATTTGGCGTGTCCGGGAAAATGTGAGAAATCTCACGGGTTCAAATAGTACACGAAAAAATAACGTGACAACTGACAAGTTTCTATATTTTTTCCCCTCCTTACGGAGGTATGGGCCCCTAAAGAACGCCGCTGGAAATCGTTTTTTCTTGAATAACCTCCAAAGTACTTGACATTAATTAATACAAAATTAGTATAAAGATAACTTGTAAGAACTCCTTAAAATCGTTGTCACATATTTAGCTTCTTTGGTTTACCAGGGGCGGACAAAATTTAATATCCTAGTGCTAGAAATGTTTGTATAGCTTGAACTTTGAGCTATAAAAAAGTATTTCAAGAGCGATAAAATAAACAGTTTCTGAGTTGTTATCCAAAAAAAAAAGAAATCCTGATTTCTTCGGACATTCTTAATAAAAAATAAAGCATTAATTTCTTTATAATTTTTTTACTCGAAAACGGTTTTATCGATATTGAACAAGAATACTATAGCTAAGGTTCATGCTACCCACAAAAATTTTTTGGTCGTTATCATACAGAGTGTTAAGAATATACGCATTAAGCTGTAAACCTGAGTCCGCCCTGGTAAAGTAAAAAAGCTAAATATCTTTTACGAGCCCTATTTTAAGGGGTCCCTACTAGTGTTATCATATTAAATTTTTTTAATTTACCTACATCAAGTACTTTAAAAGTTATTCAAGAAAAACCTAAAACCAGCGGCGTCCTTTTGGAGCCCATATCTCCGTAGGAAAAAAATTATAGAAACTTGTCATGTTATTTTTTCGTGTTCTATCTGAACCCGCGAGATTTCCCAGATTTTCCAAGACACCCGAACTATTTTTTAGACCCCAGTGAAATCTTTCTTTATGTTGGTAATATTCGGTGATTAAACGCGAGTGTAATTCATTAAGTTTAATGTTATTAAAAAAGTACCATATATTGACTGCTTAATTTCTTCCATTTCTGCCCTACAAAAATGTAGTTTCCAATCTTGGTCATTCCCATATAAATTTTTTACTTATTAACATTATCACAATGTTACATTTAATTCCTTGGCATTTCACACTGTTACAGTTTTTGTCGAATAAGTTTAGATAATCTATAAAATGCCGACATAATGTATATACGACTTTTTTATTTTTATGTTATTTAATAATATTATACCTTCTATTTTATAGGAATAGAGTAATAATCATGGATGTTGTTATTATACATGTAGTATTTTTACATTGTCTCCGGACCTACACCCACCTATGCAAATTTTCAGCTCGTTATGACAATTTAAATTCGAAACTTGGCCCCCATTTCCTAAATGCGGTCATGTATCGGCTTTAAACCACGATATTTTTATATTGATTTCGGACCTATATTCGTGTGCAAATTTTCATCTTCATACGACAATTTAAATTCATGATTTGACCCCCTCCTCCTAAATACGACCCTGTACCAGCTTAAAATCACGATAATTTGACATTCTTGAGGGACGTATGCAAATTTAGAGCTCGATAGAATTTAAATTGAAAATTTGGCCCCCTTCTCCTAAATCCAGCTCAAAAATACTATAGTAATTTTATAATGTATCCGAACCAAAAAACGTATGCAAATTTAATGCTCGATAAAATTTAAATTTAAAATTTTGCCCCCCTTCTCCTGAATATGGGTCTGTTCCAGCTCAAAAATACTATAATAATTTTACAATATCTCC
>MU190083.1:0-12694 GCA_016904865.1 Pissodes strobi
TTTTTTGTGATGTTCGCCGATGATCTGTCTTTGATTCTGTCAAATATATGTGACAGAGATTTGATTTATCAGTGCAACACCGTGCTTGCAAGATTATGCGATTGGTTTGCCCAGATAAACTTATTTTTTAATGTAGATAAAACACAATTGATTAGATTTCATAGTACCAAAAAAGGTTTGAGAATGTTGTATTGAATATCAATGGTAAGGACATAAAAATGGTGATTCTGCCAAATTTCTAGGCTTCCACATTGACAGAAATCTAAACTGGAAAATTCACTGTGAAAAACTAATATCAAAAATAAACAGTTCCAATTACGTTATAATAAACCTCAGAGATGTCCTGACTCAAAGACAGCTACTAAACGTTTATTATAGTAAGGTAGAGTCGCATTTGAGATACGGGATATGTCTCTGGGGAAACTCGGCTTTTTTTGACAAAGTTTTTATATCTCAAAAAAGAGTTGTTAGGAGCATTGCAAATCTAAAAAACGATGAGTCCTGTAAACCATCATTTGATAAGTACGGTATTCTTACACTCACTGGGCTTTATATTCTCGAACTATGTTGCTATATTGTTCAAAATAGATCTAAGTTTTTAAACGTTGGTGAATATCAGCGTGGTATGCATACAAGAAACAGTTCCCAATATTATGTTCCGCGATATCGGCTTGATCTAACATCAAAATCTCCTGACATTGCCGGCCTGAAAATATTTAATCATCTGCCTGTAGAACTTCAGGATCCAGTTCTAAAATTTTCCACGTTCAAATTGTTACTGAAGAGATTGCTATTGGAGAAGTGTTTCTACAGTCTAAAAGACTTTTTTGATTGTAATGTGTGGTAACGACTCTTGCTATTTTATGTACTCTAGTTATTGGTAATTGTATCATACTTTTGGTTAAGGTACTTTTGTTTGACGATTCCTATACAAATGTAATTTTTGTCTTTTGGAAAATAAATGGAAACTAAACTAAACTAAACTAAACTATATTCTTAATTTCAGTTTCTTGGGAATACGGTACATAAACAAACACTTGTGGTACGTCAAAAACATATATTAAAACGTTTCGACCAATCTTTCTGGCCTTCCTCAGTTATCTGAAACAATAGAGATACTGTTTTTTTTTAATTTTTTTAATGTGATTTTTTAGAATGTTAACTAGTTCGTTTTAAAACAAGAGCTACGAATTAGAAATAATTTTTTTCAGCTTACCAGTTACATTTTGCAGAATTAAACATAAAGGGCACATGGAATTAAGATAGTGATATATGTGGAACAGCACACAAAAAAAAAAACATCATGCTAATACATAAAATTCACAGGACATCCACAAGCAGACTAGACGTGTGTAAGGTTCAACGCGGTTCTGCTATCAGATTTTTTGAAATTTGTAAAAAGATGTTTGTTATTAGAGTTTTTTTTAATTGATGGGCTTACTCTAGAAACGGTATTAGTTGCGATGACTATATAGAAATGTATTATTTAATTATATTATGGTATATTTGGCTTAGGTTCCTTATGTCGTTAATTGAATATTGATTTTTTTATATAAACCATTTCCAAGAACTCCCTTTTAAATTGGTTAGATTTGGCATTTAGCAGATTTCCGCCACAGATTTTAGAAAAAGTCGATTTTACAATCTCAGAAAATTGTTATTTAAATAATTATCAATTATCATTAAGTGAACAGTGTATTTAAAAAAGAACTTAACAGTAAACAACAACAACAACAAATTATTTTAAATAAAAATAATAATTTATATCAAACACTTTCTAATTAGTACTTAGTCATTGCACCATTTTTCCCTATAGCATCATTTAGTCGGGTAGGTATTGAGAAATACAAGTTTATAATTAAGTTTGGGGTTGTTTCGGTTAGTTCCTCCCAGGTTTCTACTATTTTAGCAACAAGTGCATCTCTATTTTGCATTCTTTTAGTCATTAAACCCCATATGTTTTCTGTTATATTAAAATCGGGGATTTTCGCGGGCCATAATAGGGTCTCTATGTTATTCTGTTGGAACCACTTTCTGATTATTGCAGCGTTATGCACGGCACAGTTATTATGTTAAAATATAAAATCATGGTCCGGAAAATGTTTTAAAACACTGGGTAGCATAATATTTTCTAATATATTCCTATAGCGGACCGCATTGAATCTTTCCTCCATAATCCAACACACCCCAAGTCCTTGGTAGCTGATCCAAGCCCATATATTGGCTGAAAATCGTCCTGATCGATCGGAATTATTAACATAGGATTCTTCAAACCTAGTTCCACGGGGACTGTAAACCCTTACGTGACCGTTAAATGTCGACTGAAAAACTTTTTCATCAGAAAATACGACTTTATCCCAATTTTCACGCAATGTATTGTTAAATGCGAAAAGAACTCTTGCCTGTTTATGTTCCTCTTTTAATTTTTTTTTTGCAGCGGCATAATTTCCTAGAGGCGATTCTTTTATTCTGCGACATGCAGTTGGTCTTGAACCAGAAAAATGTGTTCGCTATATTGCATTTCGCGCTACTTCAAAGGGGTGATCCCACAAGTACTCGACCAAAGCTGCATCTTCTTCCTGAGTTGTGCTTCTAGGTCTTCCGGGAGGCTTTTTCTTGTCGAGGGTTTCAAAAAGCTCCCATCTATTCTTTATTTTTTGAACGGTGTTTTTATTTTTATTCATTAAACGGGCAACTTCTCTAACTGGCACACGATCTTCTAGATAAACATTTATTTTAGCCCTTTCAACGTAGCTCAACTGAGGCATTTTGTATTTAATTTAAAAGCTTTGCAATAATTCCTTCAAACTATATTTTAAAAATTAATTTAAAACTGACGCATATTTTAAAGTCATCCTGACTTTTGAAAGTGACATTTTTTGAAAGTCTGATTTACACTAGTGTAAAATCGCTGTCCCACTTTTCTATGAAGAGAACTGTACAGTGACGGAAATAAAATTTCGTACACTTATTTTTTCCCAATGTGATGTTGGCTTTTGTATACCTTGATCAAAATTGAAGAAACCTGGAATAATGTTCATCATGCCCAAATGCTGGTGGCATCAATGTCCAGACGTTTAAACCTATTGGGTGCAAAAAATGGATCCGTTTTAAAATATTAAACCAATGTTTTTTTATTATTTCAATAATCTGTTTTGTAATTAATTTTGAAGTTGCATCTTATTGTATATTATTATCCTGATTTTTCTTCTGAACATTTTCTTCTACCACTTCCTGCCCTTCTATCCAATAACCCTGTATTTTCCCATTTTGTTTTGCGGTCTTGTAGCTATAGTGCTTTTTAGTTTTCCAACTCCCTCAACTACCATTTGAATAGGAATACTTTCTTGGAATAAATAATAGTATATTATAACCTTTTTTCTGATATTAGTGAAGTAAGAAACGCACGGTAAAAGGTGAGATAAAGGTAAAAAGCCCAGTTTACCAAAATATTACATAAAATGTTAACCTCAGTGTACGAAATTTTATTTCCGTCACTGTACCTATTTTATTTGCTCCCCGATGTGCTTCCGCCTCGTCCCAGAAATAACATTCATTATGGGCTAAGCCTAGTTCGGTAATACTAACATTTAAACAATTATTTTAGACATAATAAAATGTGGAGATATCTCCCTTTGGGGCAGCCATGACAGCCTGTAGATCGTAGCAGGCTACAATATATTTGTCACTAATTAGTTAGTTTGGGTTAGTTAGCGTGTCCTTTAGTTTTTACTCACGACTTTTTTCCTTTTCTTGAATATGTCTGGTATAATTTTCTTCTAGCTCCTTCTTTACGGATTCTTCTGCTATTTTATAACTAGTGCATAAGTCGCACTGATCCTTCTTAGGAACAACGAAGCTGATATTAAAATCATTTTTGAATATTTTTCTGTAGGTATGTTTTTGAACGAAAGGCAAATTATTTTCGATGCAGTCATTGTTATAATCTTTGTATAAATCGGTTAAGTTTTTTCCACCGGCAATATACTCTCAGATCGTTTGCTTCCTTAAATAATGTCTTTCTATGCGAGGTATGCTATTTATGTGTTCTTTAACCCTTTGTTTCGAGTCGTCGCAAATTTTAACTTGGTTTCCATGCTTGCCTCTTTCGTTCTGTTGAAAAAATCCGTTCCTATCAATTTTGTCGATTACTGTTCTAATAGGTTAATCATTTATACTTAAGGTATTTTAAAAATATATTTTACATACTCAAATTTTTTAATTACCAACATCAAAGTGGCTTTCTGTATTGATATCTGGGTTCTACTTTGTTTAGACTACGAGCTATAAGATATCTTAGCCGTTGTAAGGATTTCATCTCCCAATAGCTTCTAAATATTTTTCCTCGAACTTCTTCTGACACTTTTTGCGGGCATTTTATACGGCAATTTGGTCCACACGTTGGCCCAATTTTGCGTGCTGTCATTACCTTTTGTATTTTAGATGTTGATGTGTACTATTGGCCCGAATTTCTTAAATCTTTTGAGACTGCAGATTTTCCCCTACAATGTCCACGTTTTATTTGCTTAGGTGCATTTTCAATAAATGAAGAAACATTGTTTGATTTCTTTTCTATTAATATTGCTTTCCGAATAGGAACTTCAAGGAGAATTTGCAATATTAAATAATAATTTGTGTTGTTTTTCCGGGGAGGTTGATAATTTTTGTCATCGCCCGAATCTGGAGAGAACGCTTCATCACTACTAGACATGTCTTATGTATTAATGTGCTATTATTGTCGTTAGCCTTATAATTTTCAATTGGTGATTCAGTCATTGGGGAAAACATGTTGCCAAGATGGCGGCCAAAATCGGTATTTTGCAAATATCTCGAAAACTGCGTTTGTCGAAAAAATAAGTAGAAAGCAAAATTAAAGAAGATAAAATTTCCTACAAAATAGTTATTTATGCAACAAGTGCGTAAAGTTAATCTTTTTTTATGAATGGGAATATTGTCGCATGAGCCGTAGGCGAATGCGACAATCCCATGAATAAAAAAAGGGTACTTTACACATGAGTAGCATACAAAATTTTTTCTACTATCGAAAAATATATGAAAAAATAAAAATAATGTTATATTACTTTACGCACTAGTGCGTAAAATAAATTATTTTACGCACTAGTGCATAAAATATATTATTTTACGCACTGCCCTAAACGTCAAAAAATATGTCAGCTTTAGTTTACGCACTAGTGCGTAAAATACCTTACTTTACGCACTGCACATTAAAAAGGCCTATTTTACGGATCTTAGAGAGTGCGTAAAGTGAGTATTTTACGCACGGTAGTAGAAAAAAGGTTTTATGAAAATTTTCGCTAAAGGTAACTGTTTAGGCACAAAATCCCTGGAAATTTTACAATTTTGCGTAAAGTATCATATATAGCCGATTTTTCGAAATCAAATGTCTAGTATGGTTCACTAAAACTATTTTTGAGGCTTTCTACAATTTTGTCATGAAACAGTGGCGTATCATTAAATAGCTCAAGTTATTAATTTATGAATAATTAATTTTAATAATTATTGAAAATGCTGTACTTGTTTCCACACCACCCAAGAGGTAAAGTACATGGCGCGTTTTTTTAACGTGGTTTCCCCTGGGGGCCTAATCCACTAGGTAAATAAAAACCCTAAACTTATCTGCACAAGCCCGACGGACCTGGATCATTGATGTCAAAGTCGATTGTGTCTGCTACGCTGGGCTCAGGATGGCCTTTCAATTCGTCGAACTCTTCATCTTCAGCCACCAGAGGGATATCCACAGACAAATCTAACTCCTCTTCATCGGATTCGTCGAGTGACACTTCGAGGACGTTGTCGCAGGATTTTCCATTGCAGTATTCACAAATTATTGAACATTTTAATCCTGCTTTTCTGCATCTGCAGGCTTGACCACAGTTGTTTGTCTTGCATTTACAGGATAAAAATGCCAATAGGGAGTTTGGAGCTGGATCTTTCAACGTTGTTACTGGAATAATGCCTGTTCTTGTTTTCTTCCAGCCCCATTCTTCCGTTTTCACAATAGAAATTTTTTATTCCGGTTTCTGTTTTTCCTTTATTTTTAAATTCTTTGCGAAACTGGCATTTTCCTTCCTAAGTTCGTTCACACTTTCTCTCAATTTTCTTTTCCTTGGGGTGTCTCTAGATAGATTTTTTTAGGTTTGAGTCTCACAATGAACATATTTAGATGTAGGTGATTCAGAAACCTCAGGCCATAAAAATGGTACCTCCATAAAATCACGTTTATTGGATCTAAAATAGAATTTACTGTACTGTGCTATAACCGCACAATTTTATACTAACACACGTACCTTCATAACATGGCGCCGTTTCTAGTATAGAAGAAGAACTTTCCATTCAGGGCCATATTGTAGGAACCGCGTCTTTTCTTAGTCGATTGTGCGATTCATTTCTAAACATTTTCTTTTCAAAATGTTTTTGACACTGTGCAAATTGGTATGGAGTTGTGTTCAGAAGATCTTCTCTGTTGCAACCAATCACCCATATTCTGGCACTTAGATTGAGAGTAAAAAGAAAATAATGTTCTATTCAAGATTTTGTACCCAACTGTACCTATAGTCCGTTCAAGTCTATTGCGCTGTTACGTCATATCATTCCATCTTTCTTTATGCAATGAACGTATGTACTAAATTGGTCCGTCAAATTGGAATCTTTGACATCGATTTGCGTCAATGTCAAAATATCATAACGAAAATAACAGATTTAATTCATTTATTGATTTGTTGGTAGTTGGTTTGTGTTTTACGCTAATAATTGCTAATAAAAATCGTTTTGAGATGCCCCACCGGTTCAGTGAGAAAGAGCAAGCTTTAATTTTAAAATTAGTGCATTATTTCACATGTGAGAAAGATGCTGTAAGTAATATTTGTTTTCTATTTATTTGATAATACTAAAAAATGATATCTCTAGAAAAAATGTATGTGTAAACATCTTACGCGGCGATATGAGGACAAATCTCGGCAAATGAGACGGAAATGCGCAAACCAATTCTTCCGCCAGGGCGGTATTATATACAATTTTGCCATTTAAAATCGTTTTTAAATGGATTTTAGACGATAAAAAGCATATTATTATTTTAAATAAAACGAACTGTCAAAAGTATTATTCAGATGCCCAGACATTTAAAACAATAGCCGCGTTCGTTTTTGTTATCTTTTTCCTCGATTTGCTCCAACATTTTGACAGGCACGTGACTTGGGTTTTCCTTTTAAATACACAGAACTCGTGACTGAGCAAGTCGAGGAAAAAGATGACAAAAACGAACGCGGCTAATATTGTCATAAGTATGTAAAATTGATAAAAACGGAACGTGCTCCGGAATAGAAAACAGGTACAGAGACATCTTTTGGCTAGTGTAAAAAAAAACGTACGAGTCTATCTAAGACGTACGTATCTTTTCTTTTGACGTCAGAAATTCTGACGTAACAGCGCAATAGCCTTGAATGGACTTTAGTCTTGTAAAATTTCCGGAAATATATTTTATGGAGTATGACTGTGTGTCATGTACCGTTAAAGTATTGCCAAACGAGAAATCAGGTCAAAATATAAAACTGGCATAGCAAAATCGTTTTCTACCACCTATGTTACACAACTTACCATTCAATATCCACCGGAAACTTGAAAAAACTACCACAGTTCTCTTTACTTGAATTATTTGTACAACCATGAAGAATACCTGTGCATTCCTCTTACCCTCATGTTCTTTAAAGCAAGTGTTAAAATGTAAGTCATATCTGATATAAATTAATATTACTTAGTTACAGAAGACGCGCGAAATACAGTCCTAAAAACACAATCCTATCACAGCGAGGCAGTGAGTGTGCCTGGCGGCTATGCAGCCCGAACTCGACGGTAGCGTCTTCTGACAGCGATCTGTTTTGACCTTTTCTGTTCGGTTCCACGACGCGACCCGAGGTTGGCCGAATCCGCAGAATTACCCATGTGTTCACGGTACACTGGATCGCTTCCAACCGTCTGATAGGTCAGCGGTTAGATAGTGTGTTTGTGATGCGAAGGTTCCTGGTTCGATCCCCGTCAGTGCCAAGCTATGTTTTTAATTATTTTTAGGTTATGTTTTAAAAAGTTTTTTTTCTTGATTTTGGGTATGTCTCGGGTTAGTTTTGGTTAGCACTTGGTTAGTTCCTGTATGTTGAACCCCCGTAGCGAGCGGAGGGCCATGCGAAATAACTTAATTATTGTGGACATTCGGCCAGTCGGCGAAGGTCACCAGAAAACATCAAAGCAGACCGCTGTCTGAAGACGCCAGTGAACACGACTTCGGCCTTGAAGGTTATTCGGCGCTCGTTAGAATTTTGCAGGGAGTTAAAGTACTGTTTCCTCTATACTATGGTGTAGGGCTGAATTGAAACTTTTTCAAGGCTACAATTACAAAGCAGAATATTACACTTCTTGAAGTTATAGTTACATAACTCGCATTTTAATTTAATTACAGCTGCATCATTATGATGCTTACATGCCTCTATTATCTGTCAATGTTATATCCAATTTTGGCTTTAAAAAATCTGAAGCAACAAATTCCAAATCCGAATATCTATTTTTTAAAAACATATTTCTAGAACCTTTGCGTAATTCTACTATCTTTACATCGCTTAGCATTGGCATTGTTTCTTCCTTCTTTCTTTTTGACCTCACTCCTTCCTTAAGTTCGTAAAAGTCTTCATATGATAAAATAAATGTTTTAATTTTTCTCGATGTTTTAATTATAACTTCATTTAAATCGTTCATGTTATATACGTTAGACCTTTTTTAAGCTTTGCCAATTTAACCGTGAATAGCATACGCTTTCATATAGGAATGCCCTGATTCAAAATATTTTATTGTTATAATTTCTGGTCCCTAATTAGAATTTACAATCGATACAAATACAGCAAAAAGTTTCCAATTTTTATTTTAAGCCCTACAATTGTCGCACCAAAATATGTAGTGTTGCACGTCAGTGGAAGCTCTTTGAATTGTTGCGAGGTAAGCCGATGCCACATCTTCTGCCAGTCGATCACTAATGGCTTCATTATTAAGCAAATAGGGTAAATGTTTCATTAAGCACTACTAACTTCCTGACAAAAACAGACGACTTAAGAGGCATTTTGGGAAACAACAGAACTGTTTGCATGTCTACACTATATACTTTAAAAGAATTAGAATATTCTTTGTCTATGTCATCATCATAAGCTTTTCTAGCTTCAATATACATTAAATGATGTTTAATAAAACCGGTATATGTTATGCAAGCCTCTCTTGATTATTTTTGGTCGCATGCTTTTGCGTGTTTCTTATATAAGGTACAAACGTCGCATTCGTGTTGATTGGGTTGTTCAAACCCGATACTCTGCAACTTGAATTCATGTCTATATTTTTCATATGATACTTTTTCATACTTTAAGTAAAAGCCTTTCCACATAGATGTCACACTGATATCCTGTGGCAAATATCTTCTATTGGGAGCATGTGAAAGCTTGTAATGCGACACTTGCGGATTGTAAGACTCTATATGCGCTTTAAATAAACTTGAATCTGTTTTGTTTGATGGTACTGCATTTCCAACTTTGTCAGTAACAATATCAAGTCCAGCTGATAAATGTTGTTTTCTTTTAAATGCAGTGATCATGCCATCAGTCTTCAAACCATGTGTATGTAAAAACATTAACTTACATACTTGTTGTTTTGCTCCATCGGATTTTGTTAGAGTGTAAGTTAGAGAACATTGCCATTTATTATCACTGCCAGTTTTTCTCTGCTTGATTGTATTAAATTTTATATGCGCATTAAAATACTGTCCCCTCTCTCCAGAAGTAAGTTTCCAAAAAGCATTGCAAATTTAAATTCTTTGTTCATCTGTAAAATTTGCCACACATTTCTTTGTACAACCAAATGTTTCTAGAACATGATATTTTTCTAAATGATGTTCAATTTGCTCCTTTCCTGTTCTTGCTCTCTTTTTCTTTCTTGTTTTTTTTTTCCATTCCTTGGTTGTTTTTTTCTATTTCCTTAGTACTTTCATCAAATTCTGCAATGAAGATGATAACAGATTTTGAAAAAAAATCTTTATTTTAATTACCTGATTGTGAAACAGTGTCAGGATTGAAAAATTAATTTTTCTTTTCTTAAATTCAGATTTGGCTTCATCAATAGGGTCATAATTCGGGTCTAAATCCGAATCATCAGCAGGACATTCATCTAAAAAAAGTGAATTTTTGCTTTATTAGATTTTTCTCCATAATATAATAACTTGCCCGGGAATTTAAATTTAAAATTAAATTATAACTTACCGTCATCGTGATGCACTACCGGTTGCAGTTCGGCATAATTTTTTGGATCATCTGATTCTCGTTCGTTTTCTTGCTCTAATGGGCTATTAACAATACCTTCATACATATTTGTAACCTACGTTGTGTTTCAAAATTAGGCCTAAAAGCAATAATTACTTCCGAATAATCTCTGAAATTTTATAATTGTAAAAAATTAATATAGATAAAATTATTATTTTAGATTGCTTATACCTTAGTAAATTATCACAGTCATACTGGACAGAATAAATGCCAATTTCTTTATCAAATACTGTTAGGTCAGACGCATTATTTTGAACAGATAACTGCTGCAAATTACGATCATGTCGCTGTTTTCCGTCATGAACATCACATTTTTCATCTCTTCTAGAACTAAAATATTTAAAATTTTTGCCATAATATAAAATGTTTATTTTAGTTACGTACCATAATGCCTTATCTTTATCACAAATGGCGGAAAGGCCCATTATTTCTTCATTAAATACTATTAAGTCCGGTACATTATTTTGGCAAATTATTATCATGTTGCTGCCTTTCATCAGAAAGATCACATTTTTCAGCTCCTTTGGCACTAAAATATTTTAAATTTTAGTTACTCGAATGCAAATATTTAAACGGTGCACTTACAATAATTTATTAAATGTACCCTCCTCAATGCCATTTGTAGGGTTTGAAAGGCATTCTTTATTAATTTCTCGATAACTAAAATAATATATGTATATTTTTTAAATACCACGAAGCCATAATGTAAATGCAATAATTTAAAAAATCTACGAAAACAAATTAATTTCGAATTATTTCGACCTAATTTTATTAATACTGTAAGATGCATTGCGTCTAAATTTAACAAAAATGTAAATTTCTCTCGATTCTGTACACCTTTCTGGCACAATGGATATCTCAATGTTTTTCTTAAACATTTTTAATGATGTGTGAAGAAGTTGGTGATCACTTGATCAGTGACCTGTCTGCTAAAACGCATCTATATTTCGACTACGGTAGAGATGCTCCACTCAGTCCCAAATACCACAACCTGTTAAACGCATGTTCTAACAAATATAACCTTACTTTGAAGATTAGACTTAAACGACTATATCAAATTGCAGTACAAAAATAGCAAAGCAGGCGTCTACCAGGACATTTATATATCCATAAGTTATAAAAAACATAAATATTTATTTACTTACCTTTAAAGTCCTGATATACCGACAACAATTGAGACAAAAGTAAGGCGTGCTGTATTCGTAATGTCACGATAGAACTGACTTGCTCCGAGCCGCGCCAACATACATTTTTAGTTTACGAGGAAAATCTGGGAAATATGAATAGTGGATCTCCCATTGGGGCACTTCTCGCGGAATTACTTTATATCACCCACCACTCTGCCGTTCTACCATTTGTCTGATCGACAACTCGTCCATGACTAAATTGCATAGTATTTGCCTATCGGAATCCCTTTTTAACTTTAGGGCAACCAGGGTTTCTCGCGTGAACCCAGGTTTACCATCAACCGTGCTATACCACCTTGATATCGTTTTTAGAGCTGGTAAGGTTTTGTTGAAAGTCTTCTAATAAAAGAGTATGCCTGTGGTGAGTAAAAAGCGAAAGTTCGCAGGCAAAAGATCGCAGTTTCTTATTAAACTCCTGAGTCCTACGACCCTTTAGGAATCGATCAAATATTTCAGCTGCAGGTCCGTCCAGAGGAATAATACAAGTCTTTAATGTCCTTTAATTCACCTAGATTAAAAGTTATGTACCAAATATACTTTATTTATGTTAATTACTATTTGAATCTTAAAAAGTGTCATATCAAATTTTAAAAATAAAGGCGTTTTAAAAACAATAATTTATCGTCCTTCAAAATAAGAAATAAAGTACTATTTCGTATTAGATATATCTAAAGTTTTTCACGTATGCTTATGTTTTACCCGTATCATAGATCCAGTAGCTTCCGTAATCATCGAGTTTTCTTTAAGGCGTTTTATGAGACGATTAAATTGGTAATTTTGTTCCTGAGGCGTTTAACAGTAGCATGTAAGCCATGAATCTTGTCGCTTTGTTTATGTATCGCTGTCTTAATCAAGTCAAGATTTCTTTGCCTCTTTCTTGACGAAAAAGATCCTCAGTGCTTAAGTCGCTAATGTATTTTTTCCTGA
This sequence comes from Pissodes strobi, assembly GCA_016904865.1. Classification (NCBI taxonomy): domain Eukaryota; kingdom Metazoa; phylum Arthropoda; class Insecta; order Coleoptera; family Curculionidae; genus Pissodes; species Pissodes strobi. The sequence continues at coordinate 12,479 of MU190083.1, forward strand.
AACAAAGAACATTTTTATTTTTCATAGAAAATATATTTCTATCCTACCCATAAGTTCTTACTTTTTTCAGGCCTTTCTAACAATTCCAAAGAACCTACATCTTTTGGGAGGTATTGCTTTTCACTATGTGCTTTTCACTATTGTACTTGTTTTTAGTTACTGTATTGGGCTACAAAAGACTGTTGGACAGGTATCAAAATATAAACTTATTAGTTA
>MU190083.1:12794-46065 GCA_016904865.1 Pissodes strobi
TTGGCAAAACTTAAGAATACAACTTTTCATGTAAAGAAAAAAATCCCGTTCTAAGAAAAAATCACTTAACTATTTGTACTTCGAATTTATTAAAATAAGCCATAATATGAACAAATTACAAAGTAATAAATTCTGGCAGTTTTTGTATCAAAAAAACACGCAGAAACTTCGCGTACATAACTATAAACTAATACAGATCTAAATAAGAATATTATGCAATATACAGTTAGCTCCAATTCTACGATATCTCATAAAGCATGATTCGATGATCCATTGATCTCTAACTGTCAATTTTTCTAAAACAATTGAAGATAGGTATGGCGTCCGTAATAAAGCAAAATTTACTTATTTTATATGAAAGTAGGTATAGGACGTACTCAAAATATTTCTAGGCATTCGAGAAGAACCCATAAATTCAATGATATGCAATGTGTCCTATTTAAATCACCAAAGAGTTTCCAAGTTTAACAGGAAGCGGCAACGTCATGATATCCAAACTATAAAAAAACTTCCTTTAGATCCAAATACCTTTTTCTCTAATATTTAACGTTTATGAGTGTTCAAAAATTAAAGATTAATGCTGATATTTTCTTAAAATATAAGTGAACATGAAGTTATAAATGATGTAATAAAAATGTATAAATAAAAGATGTAAAAAAGTAAAAAAATATATTTGTATAAATTCAACATATTATTTTATCCGGAGATATCTATGCTTCATGAAAATAAGTTGCATCAATTTTATTGTTTTAATCTAAGTTCATTAAAAATAAATGTTTTTACTCTAACCCATCCAACTTCAGCAAAATCATCTTTATGTTCTATAAATTTATCACATTGTTCCTTTCGAAGAGCCTTTCTTTGTTTAATTTCTGCTTGAAAATAGTGATGGGCTTATTCGAATGAAAAATAACCTGTTATCCGGTTATTAAAATAACCTGTATTATTCGGTTTTCATTCCACAAGTATTCGAATGAAAAATAACCTGAACCTGATACGTACAAATTCAAATACGAACACGAAGGAACAAACCTCGCTATCGCGTCGCGTCGATCCGTCGAATGATCTACCAGCAAGGAGCGGTTTTAATTTAGTTATGAGTTATGAATCAGTTTCGAGGTTTTAGCTCGAATAAAAGATGAGTTTTAAAATTGCAAATGTACCGGTAGGATGTGGAATTGTGAAATGTGGAAGCCGAACTTGGGGGGTTGAAAACTAGCGAATATTAAGTTAAGATTACATAATTTACTTTTATTGCGTACCTAACATAAAAAAAATATCAAATTTTCGGCGTCTGAACGCCTAAAAAGTGCAACTACAGCAATTTGTTGGCATCTTCAAAGAATCAAAATAAAAGGCGGTCGCTTTTGATCCGGCGGCCGGCCGATATTTTTTGTTAGCAAGCAGCCCCACATATTTCTTATTTCTTTCATACACTTCTTCGTAATGAATACGGTCTGCTTTCCAATACATAACACCAATTATCACCTAATGTTTGTTTAATTTTTAGGTTATATTTTGGAATTTAGAATGTAGGAGCATACATAAGTCGTAATATAACTATAACAATATAATATGCACTATTAATTATTAATATTATTATAGTACTATAAATACATCGCCAAAGAGAAATACTTTTTTGCAAAGTAGATTTTAAATAATTATGTTCATTACATGTAATCAACACATCCAAGAATCATATTTTGGAGTTTAAGTATTTTTGATTGAACAACGTAAAATGCTGTTTATTATATTTTGTTCAATTTCAATAATATTACGTAATCAAATTTACTCGTATTCTATTGTTATTTACTTATTTATTAAGCCATGCTTAATAAGACAATTACAGCAGTTACGAGTTACGAATAAGATGCCGATGACGCTGAACCTCCTTCCTAACCGGCTGCGATCGCTAACCTGAATTTATTCGAATGATTATTCAAATAATCATTCGGTTATTAATATTATTTGAATACAAATAATTGGGTTATCAAAATAATTCGGTTATGCCCATCACTACTTGAAAATATATCCTCATTATGTTCTTTTGTGAAGCCAACCATCTTTGTCTACGACCTGTAAATGCAAAAAAGGTATGTATAGTATGTCCAGTTAGTGTGAAGTTCTTCAATACCTGCTAGGTATTGCAGGTAGAGTTTATTATTAAGGTAAGAAAAAAATTGGAAAGCTGGGCCTATGTAGTTCTTTCTCGGCTTGTCTAAATATCGAGTAAGAAAAACCATTGAAATATACCAAAAAATATTACGAAAAGCTTAAAACTATCACAACATTATATCTTTAACGAAATTTTAAACAGCTTTTTCCGCCGTATATTTTTTTTATTTTAGATTCAATTTTCCTCTGACTCCGTACTTGAATAGCCAAACAATAGCTACACGAGCTTTTTGTTTGCTTTTTGCTCAATAATAAACCCATAAGTTGGCGTGAACGTCTTAATATATACCCTGTACATGCAAAATTTGCTTCGTCAATATGCCAAAAACAATAAGATAGGTATAGCAAGTATTCCTGCAAAAAAGTTGTTTCTAATTATTATTAATAAAGTCAATAATATATAGGTATCACATTAATTTGAATATGTTGCATATTAAAAGTAAGCTCCTATTAGGGTCGCGGTTTCATACAGTTGCTACATATAAGTTGAATTAGCTATAGCATTTTCTTTATGTAAAAAAATGATTTGTCTACGGATAATTATTTTTACATACCTTTCTATGCACACAGTAAACACTTAAATATTGTTTTGACTCTAAATTAAATTATATATGAATAGAATATTTTTGTACGCCCATGCTATTTCGGATTGTTTACCGTGCTTGGTTTTAAAACGGTAGGTTAGTTTACTGGTTACTGAGCAAAAACGCGACGGTAAGTAATTTACTTACCGTTCAGCTGAACGGTAAGTAAAATATATATAATTATATCCATAGTAACAACAGAACCCACTTAAGGTTTAGTGGATCTACAGGGCAGAAATAATTATCCAAAACACAATTTTTACAATTTCAAGATATTTGCTTAGTCAACATCTTTGTGTTCATAATGGGCGTAAAAAAATAGTATAAGCATCTCGAACAGTAAGGAGTTTACCGATCTCCTCAAATATTGGCGTCTTCGCTTCGCTCAGTCGCCAACCATTGTCGTCGATCGGTAAACTGTCCTTACTGTTCTTGATACTTAATATACTATTATTATACAACACTACGCATCAGCTGTTTTATAATGCACAAGATAAGCATTCAAATATTTCCGACTGCGACATCTATACACAATTGGGTGATATTATATTTATATTTAGTGGTATGTAGCATATTTTATACAATACGGAAAGATTAATGCTTTTACGGAATAGGCAGGTCCTAAGCACTTTAAGAGTATGATCCAAATTTGCAACAAGACGAAATAAAAGGTTTTAAAAAAATAGCAATGGAAAATAATTTCTAAAGGCGCGCCAGGTAATACCAAGGAACTTGCGTTTTTCATACCTGTAACGTCTGAGCACTTATCCAAGAATTACGCACTAACTGGACACTGTGTGGTCAATTAAACAATAATTATTTTTGCATATTATATAAAAATGTATAGCTACTTACCTTTAGATAATCCAGGACCATCATTGGTTGTGGATGTTCCAGGATTAGTATTGACCTTGGATATTCCAGGACTATTGCTGGATGTGGATCTCGCTTGAACTGCATCTGTAACTACATTGACCAAATTATTATTATTTAAAAACATATAGTACCTACATAATAAGTATAAAATACAGAGGCTTTAAGTTTTTTCCCCAAAAGTATACTACTCATCAAAAAGATGTGAATACAGGATGTTAATATCGGATTTTTCTTATTTTTCAAATACAAAGACGTTGTTTGTAAGAATCTATATAAAAAAAATGAGCGGCATTGCCCCCACCCACCTAGTCTCCCCTGGAATAATAAAGTAAATCTAATTAACAGAAAAAAATACTTAAGCCCCTGTAGAGCTGTATTTAAAATTACGTATGTTTTGAAATCCACTAGTTTATTGGTAAATAACCTGAAATAGTAATAGTGGTTGTTTCATTTTTCACATGTCATCAAAAGAATATTTTTTTTTATTTCAATTAGAAATCTGCCACATTCCCTAAGTTTATTTCAAATGTGGTAACAACTGCGCTTCATTTTATTTTTTTTAGCAAATCTTTCCCATAATAAACAATAAGTAGCCGCTTTTGTTATATCATCACCTTGCATTTTACTAAATATTTTCTCTTTTACATTTAATTTTGATAAAATCTTGCCATATTTCTTTTGACATGCAGCTAATGATTCTGCTAAAGGGCGTTTGTTACCAATTTTATTTTAATTATTTCTCGCAAAAGATTTTTTCCTGCTTAAACTTAATCTTCCATAGAACCCTTTGCAATGAATACAAATTGCATAATCTTTTTCAGAATTTGCTTTTTTTAAATCACGTTTTTTAGGTATTATTTCTCCCCTAATTGCATCATCTAAATATCCTTAATTTCTAAGTAACTTGAGATATTTTTTTTTCTTTCATTACTGCCTCGTTTTAATGATAGCATTTCTTTAACCTGTCTTTCATCACTATGTTTCCTCTCCAAATGTCTGGCGAAATGTCTTGAGGTGATTTTTGATTCACAAAATTTACATATTGTTTTTTTAAATTTGTTTATGGAGATATATGGAGATGTGTAAACATTGGTAACATCAATTTTCTACAAAAAACTATGTTTTACAATTGGTAAAAATAAGGAACAACTTTACAGAAAATTGTAACTAGTAATGTACGGTACAAGTCCTGGAAGTGACCAAATTCTGGACTCAGCTATCTCGTACTTTAATAATAACTTCACGGATGTGTATCGTACAATACCTTATTTCATTTTATTATATGGACGATGTATGTTTAAAACATGCAAGATAAATGCAACTAAACCAAAATAACGAATTGCGTCAACATCTAGCTTTAACCTTTTTTCATCAATTTTTGATATTACGACCTAATAAATAGATATACATATTGGTATTACTTATCAACAACCAAGGATATAATAAAAAATGTAAAATTAAGAAAATTAAATTTTGTAATATTTTGTTCACTTCAGTTTTTTTTTAATAATATTCAATATAATTATTACTTTTGATTACCACTTATTGAACTCTGCTTATTTTATTAAACATACTTCATATTTTTGATTTTTATTTAAATTTGGACATACGCTTGTTCCTTTCGTTTCTTTCATCCCAACCATCAAAAAGTCTGTTTCTTTGAAATCATATAGGTACTAGTAAATAATAAACTGCGAGAATCAGATTTTCCTTCAGTTTAGAACGAGAAAACATTACTTATTGTGTACATATTTTAAAAAATTTTATTTTTTTTCTTCACTCATCATAAGACACAATAGGTTCTATGGAAAAGAACAAGCTCGTTCTATGTAAAAAAAATTGATAAGGTAAAAATATGATATGTACAGTGAGCTCATTAGTTCCGCATAAATTAATTATTTTGAAAAGGGTACCTACAATTTTTCATAAATCTCTCGGATATGATGATTTTTAGTTTCAGTTATTTCTTTTTAAGTATTTTCATATCTGCGGGACTCCCAAAAATAAATTATTATCACTGTTTTTTTTTGAAAATACGTTTTATTTATTTCATATTTAGATTCTGCATAAAATTCTAAATTATTACCTTATAATATGTTATACCCAAGTTGAAGTATTTCTGAAATACTTACGTTTGTAAATTGATCATTTTGACTGTTTCATGGGCTGCAAAATCCGAACGGTATACCTTAGAGGAAAACGGCAAAGTTAACAGAATAAATATAAATCTGTAAACTTTGAAAACGGTTTGCACTTTACTACCTTAACTTTTCATTAGCTATCATTTAATATTAATTTAAAATTTAACCGCTAGTAATTTAATCCGAAGTTAAATTCAACCCGAATATTTTTACCTCTGTTAAGTACATGTACAGGGTGGCTCGAATTCGTGTCTATGTATGGGGAACTCGAAAACCGTCAGAGATACAGTGTCGGTCAAATTAAGGCAAAATTGCGCATTTAGGTGCCTAACAATATGCCGTTTAGAAAGTTTTAAAATTCCGAGTATTTACGGAGATATCCGGAAAAAACCGAAATTTTGAAAAATCGTTTTATTCTTTTCCTGGGCTTATTTAAAAACGGATTTCAAATCTAATTACACTTTTGCATTGCCACTTTTTCCGCTCTATCCAATCATGATATCCAGTGTGAAATCCGACGTTTCGTCTTCAAGGGATCATCATCAACTTTCTTTTTTTAAATACGAACTTTAATTTTTTTTATCGTTTTTCAGATGGTATTGGCGTTATTAATATGAGTATGTGTTTTTATTTTTTTAAAATTTTTTTTAACTTTTATTATTTTTTTATTATTTTTATTTTATATATTTTGCTTTGGCGTGATTTTATATAATTTAATTTAATATACTCGTAAGAAATAATTTTACTATTTTTTGTTTTTAATACGCTCCAATTTTCGACTTAATACAAAAAACAAAATAAAATATTTTTATAGAATATAAATATTTCAAAAGTACCGATCTTAAAATATTTAAAATTACGCCAGAGCAAAATATGTAATTTAGAAAATAATAATAAAAATAAAAAAAATAAATAAATAAAAAAAATAAAAAATAAATAAATAAAATCACATAATCATATTAATAAAGCCAATACCATCTGAAAAACGATAAAAAAAATTAAAGTTCGTATTTAAAAAAAGAAAGTTAATGATGATCCTTTGAAGACGAAACGTCGGATTTCAAACTGGATACCATCATTGGATAGAGCGGAAAAAGTGGCAATGCAAAAGTGCAATTCAATTTGAAATCCGTTTTTAAATAAGCCCAGGAAAAAAATAAAACGATTTTTCAAAATTTCGGTTTTTTCCGAATATCTCCGGAATTACTCGGAATTTTAAAACTTTCTAAACGGCATATTGTCAGGCACCCAAATGCGCAATTTTGCCTTAATTTGACCGACACTGTATCTCTTACGGTTTTCGAGTTCCCCATACATAGACACGAATTCGAGCCACCCTGTACAGTTAAATTATCCTGGCAGAAATATGGTCCAGTAACATAATCATTTAAAATATCACTCCACACATTCACGGACTATCTTCCTTGTTTGATAATTTCCCCTCTCCAAATCGGATTTTGTTGACTGTAGTACTTTATATCGTCGGTGATAGTGGCGTAAGCGACATTTACTCAGTTTTACAGGACAACGATTTAAATAAATTTAACTTCTAATATGGTTCGTTATTTCTAACAATAATTGGCTAGCATTTTCTGTCATATAATATTAAAGTACACTGATGGGTATAGAGTGAAACTATATTAGTAGAGTTTGGACAGCTTCATTCCAATGTTTTAAAAGAGGCACTAAATGGAGATACATCTTTTTGTTAGATTCCTATTGCGGCGGCATGTTATATACGTCCAGATGGAAATATGCAAAAATTACAATGGATAGCGATCAACCTTTTCTGTTTCAAGCAAATAAAAGCAGCTGGTTTTTCTAATGAACTTAAAGTGTTTATATTAAAAGAAACACGCTTATTACAAAAGAATGGGGTATTAGAAACGACTTAAAATTATGTAATTATAATATTAAAAATAAAAATATGAAAAATATCTGAAAAACTCAAACACTAGGCAAAACAGGAAATAGCTTAACATCCTATTCTGAAGGAAAATAATAAATTAGTTGAACTTAAACAATATTAGCTCTAATTATTATAATGAGGAAGATCCCTGAAAAATGTTTGGAAAAGTTGATCACTTATCACTGATGCACAGTTCTGTTCATAAAAAAGTCATACACGATTTTGACTGTGTAAACCTGCCTTATATGAATTATAATTTCAAAGGAAAGTCATACAAGCCACACATAGATACATAAGTTTAATAAGAAAATAACCTTACAACTAAATTTTCAAACAAAATATTTATATCAGCAGTAACAAAATTTTAGCAAGTATTGGGATTAAATCCGAAAAGTGTAGCATAGCTTAAAGCATAACAAAATAATGGAATTGATAATATTGACTGTTTCTTTTTGTCCTAATACTTGGTCATAGCTCCATTTCTATCTAAAACCTCATTTAGCCGTCTGGGTATTGAATTATACAAATTTCTGATTAAAAGAGGATCGTTGCTCAATTCGTCCCAGGATTCTTCTATAAAAGCTATAAGATTTTGCCTGTCGTTTGGTCTGAAATTTGTGTTATATATTTTTTTGGTCATTAAACCCCACACGTTTTCCATAATATTTAAGTCGGGGCTTCTTGAGGGCCATAACATAGTTTCTATGTTGTTCTCAACAAACCTCTCCCTTATTATAGCTGCGTTATGGACCGGACAGTTGTCCTGTTGGAATATAAAATTGCGATCGGGAAAATATTCAGAAACACTCGGTAACATTATATTTTCTGAAATATTTCTATAAGAAATTGCAGTAAACCGCTCGTCTATAATCCAATGCATTCCAAGACCTCGACGGCTCAACCATGCCCAAACATTCACTGAAAACCGCCCTGACCTTTCAGAATTACTGATGTACTTTTCTTCAAATCTGGCTCTGTAGGGTCTGTACACTCTGATATGACCATTGAAACAAGATTGAAAGACTTTTTCATCGGTAAATATTACCGTGTCCCAGTTTTCTCGTAAAATATTATTCAGGGCAAAAATAACTCTTCCCTGTTTATTCTCGTTTCGTAAAAACATTTTCCGGGCGGCGACGAAGTTTTTTAATCGTGAGTGTTTTATACGCCGACAGGCCGTTGATCTAGAAGCCGGAAAATTGGTTTGTTCCATTGCATTCCGTGCTACCTGAAAAGGGTTTTCTTCCAAATATTCTATTAAAGCATTGTCTTCTGCTTGCGACGTAATTTTTCTTCTTCCAGGTGGTTTTCTGCTTTCCACTGTCCCTTCGGTTTCCCATCTATGTTTGATTTTTTGTATTGTCATTTTATCTACGTTCATTATATGTGCAATGTCTCTTACATGCAAACCATCTTGCAAATACACAATTATTTGAGCCCTTTGAATATTATTAAGTCTTGGCATTATTAGAATTCTGTGCAGGATCTGACAAACGATATTATTATTTACCAAACTGTCAAAGTCATATTTTGAAATTGTCAGTCATTTTTAAAATGTTCAAAGACAGATTTACAGTAGGCAAGATTAGCTGTATTACTTTTTTATGAACACAACTGTACGTCGTCCACAAAGTTGAACGAGATCATTGTATTTTTTTGCATCCGATTTGATGGGACCGTTATCAAGTTTCGATAACGGCTGGTTCATGACTCCCAGAGCATTTCTTCTTCTGTAATTTTCGTTTAGGTGACTGTTTTTTACCAAAACTTTCGTATTTTGATGTTAGGTGACCATCACATCTTTAACCTCTGTCCAGTCAACATCTTCCCCAGATTTTCTTACTGAACTAATGCGAATTTTTAGCGACTGTCTTGTATAGTCGTAGAAATCATCATTGTGATTACATTATAAGGCATCGCTTTTTTGGCTAGTTTAAGAATAGGAGGGATAAAAATATCGCCAGCTAAATATATCGCATTTGAAATTGAGCTGTGGGCAGCATCGCCCGCGCTCTGACCAAGATTTGTTTCAAAGTAACTCAGAACCGATTCTTTCCATATTCTTTGCATTAGTAATCATGTAAGCATCATACCTATAACAATCGTTGATTCAGTCTTATTTTCTGAATCAAACAGAGAAGTGCTCTTAGGCACTAAAATTTACCATAGGGCTAGTTCTAAAGTCAATTTGTAAATAAAACAAAAAGCTTTAGTATTATATGAATATTTTAATAAGTTATTTTACCTGAAAATAACTAGAAGCTCATAAATATACAAAATATAAACAATAAGTGAGTATACGTAGTCAGTGCTACAATATCAACAATATCAGTCAAGGCAAAATATCGACCTTGAAGAATGTGACATGAATAAATAAAATACAATATACAAGCGATAATAACAGAATTAGTATTACCTTAGAGTCCACTTATAAGCTAATATGTACACTATTGAGGAGAAACGTTCAATGTTCAGGTTATCTTCTAACACTGGGGGGAAGTCACTTTGACAAAACACTTGCTAGGCCTATATCTAGCTTCTATGTACAATGTAGTTCTATTTCTTGCAAATAGGAATGACTGAAGTGTAGTGGTTTGACTGGTATGCAGTTAGTGCATATTGGCATGGCTATTATGAAGCCTTTGTGGCATGCGTTTTCTACACGCAGAAATTATTGTAAAACACGCCTCGCAATTCGCGTAGGTATGCTAAACTAAGTGAATTGGAATAGCACTTATGGGAGACTTTATATTTTAATAAAGCCGAGAGAGTATTGAGAAATTGGGGTTGTAAACGTTTGAGTTTACTTACTTGGGCTGTTGCCTTGGGTACGATTAGTACAGTGTTAGAGAATTGGAGAAACCTCCATGGCTGTGTGCGCCATGAGGAGCGATTTTACGGATCGCGACTTGCTTAAACGAGGGCCAGTTAAGAAGTGATTTCTCGAACGGGAGAAGCTTCGTCTGTCGACTTTTGGCGCGTTAGTTTACCCCCACTACTTCATATTACGTCAGTAAAGGGCAAATAACATAAATATAGAGAAATTGCGTAAAAGCTTAGCAACACCGGTTGTCTAAATTAATATTATGAATTTTAATACAAATCCGGTTGAAATCTGCTGATTAGTTTTCATGAAATTTGAATATTAAAGATGTGAATTTTAGGGAATTTTAGTTTAGGTGAACTGGCTATCCTGTAGGATGCGCTGTGATTGGTCGCCTCGGTCGCCGAGGTTTAGCGGGAAACGCTATGAGTGGTCAGATTAGTTTAGGATGCGCGGCCGGCTCCAAATGAGTAAAGGTGGTTACAACAGATGGCGCTAGTAATATCGCCAAGGTTTTAAATTGTTTGGTATGCGAGGACAGTGGCGTGGAATGTTAAACTTTGCGAAAATTAAATCGTTAGATTTGAAGACGTGTTCAAAAATGGTTTTTGAACAATCGTGTTGCGATTTTGGCCACTACAACCTACAACCATCTACAAATAATTTAACTTTCTTGATTCCCCGAGTTTCTAATTCGTTTAGATATCTTGCTACGCATGTTGATATTTCGCTGGCCCTCGCTTACTAATAGTTTCGTCCCAAAAGTAACAGTGGCATTCTTTATTTTCGATATTGTAAATAGTGAAGTTAAATGTAGAGAGAGGGCTATGGTAAAATAGGGCACTTTTTTACTTATTGGGAGGTGTATATCCTGTTACTGGTCAAATACAGCAGCAAATACAATCGTAGGATTTAACTTTGATGTTTCCCTGGCTTCTTCCTTTTTCCCTTGAGCAGAGATCTTTTCGGCAATATGACTATAATAAGCATCTTCGAGTTCTAACTTTCTTTTTCCATCAGCTTGCCTGTACGTTAAGCACAATGTGCATTGATCCTTCTTAGGATAATGGAAGGAAAGAAGTCTGTATGGTAACTACAATGTGTTTGGTTAATATTATCGTTTTGGTAAAGATAGTACATTTTATTAACACTCAAACCAGCGTGTAAGTACTCTCGTGTTGCAAAAATCTGTTTTTTACACTTTGGCGTATCTCACATTGCAGCTAACAGAAGATCAAGCAGACTGGCGTATATCCATATTATGGATTTACGCCTCTGGTAGTTTTTACTTTGATGAAGCTTACACCCACTGAACGTGGGACATTATCGAGAAACTATAATGAATGGAAATATGCCTATATGCCAGATCATAGATTAGCCCAATGGGAATCTTTTGGTGCTCCTAACACAAATTTGAAATTTTGGCGTTTACGCCACTTTGAGATGATCAGCGACGATGTGTCGGTTCATAATACGATATACTATCAGTCCTAAACGTAGACTCGTAGAACAAAAATCTTTTGATGTGTAAACGTCTTATACGGCGGTATGAGGGTAAATCTCGGCAAATGGGACGGAAATGTGGGGATGGAAATATGAAAGTGGATGTGGCATCATAACCATGCGCAGTGATTAGTGCGCAGCTATTTCAGCGCTTCCTTGTAAAACGTGTTCTTTCTAACGCCAGAATATAGGCAACAATTCCAAATAAGTGGTTGCCTAAATTCAGGCGTCACCCGGCCTAAGCTGTCGATGTAGGATATATTTACACATCAGTGTCTCGAGTACTAGCAGACTCACTATTTTTTTTTTCTTTATGAGCAGGTAATAAGGTTTGATGATAATACGATAGGGTCGCACTTTGTGATTTTGCAAAATTCTCTTCACAAAGACATAAGACATATCAAGGGATTCGCTCCGAGAATGGTACTTCGACTAAATCGATCGAAAATAGATAGAAATAAAGTTAATTTTGCTATCTTAACTTTTAAAAATGATGTTGCGGTACCTCTCGGCTCTTCAAAAGTTGAGAGAGGAGGGTGAGATTCGTTTTCTTACTACGGCGCGACGGTGCAAAGTAGCGAAAATACCGATTTTCAACTGTTTATCAAATATGAAAATGTTCTTTGAATTCTACGTAGAATCGAAAAATGCAGTAATCTATAGGGTGATACAAAATAATCATCCATAATTCTCAAAGGGACTTAATCTTTAATTCCAAAGGGGGACAAAGAACACAAAGTCAAAGTCACCGTCAAAGTACATGTGTATTTAGAGGTTACACGTGTTTCGCCTTACGGCATCATCAGACCTTAATTATGTAAACAACAACGACAACGCTCACAAGTTAAAATTATAATACAGGAACTGTTGGTGTTTCATTTACAACATTTACGAGTTGTAAATGAAACACCAACAGTACATGTATTATAATTTTAACTTGTGAGCGTTGTGGTTGTTGTTTACATAATTAAGGTCTGATGATGCCGTAAGGCGAAACACGTGTAACCTCTAAATACACATATACTTTGACGGTGACTTTGACTTTGTGTTCTTTGTCCCCCTTTGGAACTATAGGGTGATCCACTTAAAATAAGCAAAAAGGTATAATTTGTTCGCGAAATTTTTGTATTTGATGTTGAATTGTGTTTTCAATAAGATCTTCCCTAAAATCCCCACAACTCTAGTTTTAACCGTTTTTCGATATCTTCTAGAAAAATTACAAGGGTGTTAACCTTTTGTTGGACAACCTTGTACATAATTAACTTATGTGGAACTTTACGTAATCACTAATGTATACCAAACACTTAATTTTTGTTCTATTCCATCAATTAAGTTATAGTAGCCACCATTTCTAACGTATAATTATTTTAACTTGCCGATTGATTATTGATCTTCAAAGTGACCTGGGTGATTAGAAATGGCGGTATATTATACGGTTTTACTACGGGTTAGAATATATTTTCTTAATTTAAATTTATGCAACTTACGCAAGCATTTTTATTGCTGGATAAAGAACTTGATGAGTGTGCCGATGATGGTATGTATTCATCTTCAGTGCCATCAGGACACTTCACCGCTCTGTCAATTAGCCCTAGTAGCGGATTACCATGGATCAGTTTGCTGAATGCATTTTTTGATTGACATTTTACAATGTATTTATTAAGAAAAATAAGACTGCAGAAAGTACCAAAGTGACTTATCGCTTCCGAGAAATGTGTTCACTCTGCGTTTCTCGTTACAAGAGATACAAATTCAGTTCTAAATGTTAGCATGTTCCGCAAGGTTCAAAATTTATTATTTGCATTGATTGATTAGCTTGATTTACTAAGTTATTAACAATTTCCGTCAAGGCCAGATTATCCAATAATTTACGTAAGCTATAGCCTAGCAGAGGCCCAAGACTTGGTTGAGTTTTAATCTCGGTTTTAATGTTTTATATATTCTTTGATGTACGGGGTCTTTTCTTATATTTAGTGCGCAATTTTGGGGCACTATAGAAGGTAAAAAAAATGTGAATACAAAAGTTGAAGGATTTTTCATGTATTATCTTGTTGAATTATGACAAGAAACAAATGAACATCGCAAAGTGGAAAACCAAAAAAAATAAAATCATATATTTTCGGATAAAATGAGACTTTTTTGCTGATTTCAGAAATATATAATAAGTTGATATTTGCTTCAGCCGTTTTCGAAATATTTAGGTTTGAAATATTAATAAAATAAAATTATGATCAAATCGAAGGTGGCTAGGAATAATAATATATTATATATATTTATTGTAATAATTTCAGATTATTAATATTTCAAACCGAAATATTTCGAAAATGGCTGATGCAAATATCAACTTATTCTATATTTCTGAAATAAGCAAAAAATATCTTTCATTTTATCCGAAAAGTTTTTCGCGTTTTTCTCGAAAGCTGTTAATCCTACAAAAACTATACAAAAAAAATGTTCCTCATAAAATTCTACATAAAAAAGGTTTTATTACCCAAGTTGCTCAGAGCAGAGGTTTTCGGGAAATCAGCTATTATAGTTCGGGGTGCATTATACAAGAGCACTCGTATCCACACCACCACTGAGGTAGAGTTATCGGTGCGTTTTTTAAGTTGTTTCTCCTGGAGATCTAATCCACTAAGTGAAAATAACTTTGTAAAAAGTATTCTGTATTATCTACATCATCTGTGAAATCTGTATTGGTACAGCTCTGGCCCAAGTTGCTTCGGGGTGCATTATACAAGAGCACTTGTTTCCACACCACCACAGAGGTAGAGTTATCGGCGCGTTTTTTTAAGTGGTTTCTTCTGGAGACCTAATCCACTAAGTGAAAATAGGTTTATAAAAAGTGTTCTGTATTATCTACATCATCTGTGAAATCTATATTGGTACAGCTCTGGCCACGGCAATTTCTGCACATAGTTGTACAACGTAAGCCTGATTTAGTACAGCTGCATCTCTCTACAACCTTGTTTGCAATTGCAGGTTATTAATTTTAAAATAGAAGCTGGAGCGGGTGGCTCAGTGGTGGAGATAGGTGGCAGTGTATCATAATTTTTTTTCCACCCCCATAGCTCAGGCTGCAAATATTGTCCACGCCATATTTGTATTTGAAGGTAACTGCAACCGGAATGCTGTTGTAGTGCTGCCGACGTGGGAGATAATTTTGAAAAAACCACTGCACTGCCCGCTCGGGAAACAAATTTATTAAAATAAGCATATCTTTGATTACTTAGACTGCCCTTTAATAATTTCGCTTTATAGAGCTCCAATATAAACCGTCCCCAGCTTATTCAATTTCGTTTCCCAGCTTGTTCAATTTCGTTTTGAGTTCCTAAGCTCTGTGACCAGCCTTGAACTTCTTCAAGTAATGAACAGGATAAAGAGTAAATCAACGTGTAGCACTGATAATCTATCAATTAAAATTTTCTTGAACCTCCCACTTCCAATTCTGGATGTCCTAGCTTCCTTAATTAATGCGTCCTTCACGAAAGCTGTTTTTCCCCAATGCCTCAAAACTGCGATAATTATTCCTCTTTAGAGGTAAAAAGGATGTCTTATGCAATTATCGTCCAATTGTTCTGTTGCCTGTACTCTCTAAAATCATTGAAAAATTATTAAAAAATCACCTCATGCAATTTCTCCTTAGACATGGCATACTGTTTCCGGAACAGTTTGGATTTTTACCATACAAGTGTACTAATGACGCCATGTTCTTGTAGCGTCACGATGTTTACTCATCCCTTAACAATCATCTCCCCACTGCGACAATCTTCTGTGATTACGCTAAAGCGTTTGACTGTGTGTCATGACATCTTGTTAAGGAAACTAAATTTTTATGGTATCCGTGGTATTCCTTCGAACTGATTTCAATCTTATCTTGAAAATAGACAGCAGTTTGTTAGAGCGAACGGTTCTGATTCTGACTGCAGATTAATTACCAGTGGAGTTCCACAGGGCTCTGTTCTTAGGCCTATAATATATATTGTAGTATAACGTACCCGGGTCTATTCAACATAGTTGAATCAGATAAGTAATTTTGTGCTTTGTCTTTATTTTACCAATGATCGTCAAACTAGAGTAAAAAGAAAACCAAGCCCTACGTTGTATTATTATTATATCTTACACATTTTTTAATTATTCGAATTGCGCTTCGACTAAACACAATTAGGGAAATTTGAGTGAAAGGTGCGTCATGTAAATTAAACCACAGATTCCTAATACGCCTAATTTATTAAAGAAAAATGTGCCGGACTCAGCCTGGAATTCACGAGGGGAAAGAGTACGGCAGAGAAACCCTCGATCTAAATTCCTAAACCGAATTATGCTGTATAATCCATTAGGACTATAATTAATTAAGTTACTGTCTCCCGTACCACAATTTGTACTTCTACACTTGTAACAAAACATTTAAAACTAAAGAGGTAGCTCTCCGGTCGGGAATCGAACCCGAGTCTCCCGCGTGCCAGACGCGGATGTGATAACCACTACACTACCGAAAGGGCATGTTAGTTAGCCAGACGCCGCTGGAGGGTACTGAGATCCTGGGATACGGAGGCTACTCAGCTAAAGTTGAAATTAGGGCCAATATCTCTAGAATGATCATTACATTTATAACTAGGATATTCTCCCGTCAGGGTAGGAAAATGTTAAAAGTTTCACAAAGGCTCTTACTTGCAATCACAGTCGTACTAAAACCAAAATTCCAGCACGAAAAGACAGCACACAATACATTTTTGTTTTCATTTAAAGTAGTGTTGTTCACAGCATAAAACGATTTCATTAAACGTATACACATGTTATGCCATCAAAATATTAATTATCAATGAAAATAGAAGAAATATTTATGCAAATTATGTTAATAACAATATCAAAATATATACACACGTTATGCCATCAAATATTAATTATCAATGATAATAGAAGAAATATTTATGCAAATTATGTTAATAACAATATCAAAATATGTCCGTATGTTATGCAATCAAATATTAATTATCAATGAAAAGAGAAGAAATATTTATGCAAATTATGTTAATAACAATATCAAAATATATAGACATGTTATGCCATCAAATATTAATTATCAATGAAAATAGAAGAAATATTTATCCAAATTATGTTAATAACAATATCAAAATATATACACGTTATATATATAATGGTACAAATTATGCTAATGACAATATTATAAGTTTCATTTTACCGACTTGTAATGACATATTGCAACACAGAAGCAAAACAATTCACCAAAATAAACCGTACACTCCGATGGCTTCTGACTCTCTATTTTTCGTTCTCGAGCAATACCTTTCGGATCTCCTCCAATAAACCTCGCAATAATTCGACTTCAATTTATGACTTGATTTATCTCTTACATCTATAAAGGGTGTCTCAAAATATACACATATATAGGGTGTCTCAAAAATGATTGTATCAGGTCTAATGAAATAGTATTTTAAAGAGGTGGGTTATCTCAGAACGCTCCTTTGGAAGATTTTCGAAAGACCAAACAGAAGGGAGAGAGATAATCTTTCAACATCCTAACTATGTGTGTACTACTGACAGCAATATAAATATGTCATCAAAAGTTTTCCGATGCTTAACAAACTTAAAGATCAATAAACTAAAATTTACAATTATATCAAAAAGACCAAATAGAAAAATACACAGCATCAATTATATAACAACCATCACATCAAAAACTAAAGCTATGGTTCAGATCGATAATCAAATTATATAATTATATTATTAATCAAAAATTGCTTATAATTAATGATCGCCATACTTTCGTATTCGTATCAGATACATTATGCACCAATTTTAATTTCTTATTGTTATTCTATGATTATTTTTAAAAGCATGCTCGGTAACACTTGATTTTTCTGTTCTACCATACTTAAAATGAGCCATTGCTTATAACTTACATTATGATTGCGGCGGCTATAGTGCCTCAGACGTTTTAACGAATAAAAAGAACAATCAAAATCATTAAAATTTCCTTCGCCATTCTGTCAGAAAAATTTGTGAATGGGATATGCAGTTAGTGGCAGTACTTTCTCCAGAAATATCAAATTCTTGTGTTAGTTATCGTTCCTAATTACTAAAGTACATTCACATACCTGTACTACACACCTGTTCCATACCCTTGGAAAATATTCCAACTCCTGACTGATATCATTTTCAAATTTTCAAAATTACTCATAAAAGATTAGCTAAGAACGACGATAAACAGATTGGTTAAAGTGAAATATTCTTGGGTTAGTTATTAACAAAACTATTCATCTCAAGTAATTCACCAAGGTAATGCAAGGCCTGTGGAATTGGTACAAGCAAATAGACCACACATATTAGCCCTTACAGAAACACAAGTATGTTCTACAACAACAACAGTGAACTACATCTATCCTGGCGACGACTTACAAACCCGATTTAGATATAAGTTCGGAATATGCCTTTTTGTCCGAAGCGACCTTTCATGTCACCGTGAGGAAACACTCGAACCGAACAACCTTGACGTCATGTGGCTTAAGTTCACCGCCAAGGGATTAACCAAGTTTATATGTTGTCTCTATCGCCCTCCGAGCGATAGAGCCTACCAAAGCTTTTTCTCAACACTAGCTACCAATTTTGACTCAATACAGGTCGATCACCCCAGTTCAGATATAATCGTTCTGGGAGACTTCAATGCCCACAACACCAACTGGCTCAAACATCACAACAAGACCGACAACGAAGGTAGAGAAGCTGAAGCATTTGCCATCAGCTGCGGGCTTACTCAACTTGTAGACGAACCAACTCGAATCTCAGAGAGGGGCGAATTCGCCGCCCTCCTGGATCTTTTTCTGACCACCAATCCTGACCAGTATCAGTACAAGGTTACAGTTGGTCCGCCATTAGGTACCTCCGACCACAAACTTATTACAACGGTTTGTGAATTGCCACTCATACAGAAGGATCCACCGTTGCCTCGCAAAATCTGGCATTACAATTCTGCAAACTGGGACGATCTAAGGCAGTTCTACCTAGATTTTCCTTGGTTCGACGTCTGCTTTGCCACTGACGAACCGTCAGACTGCTGCGAGGAGATCATGCAAGTAATCTCCTCAGGAATGGAAGCATACATCCCAAATTCCATCAAGTTACCATCAAAAGGAAAGCCCTGGTTCGACAAAAGATGCGAAAGAGCTGTAGGAAGGAAACAGCAAGCCTATAAGTACTGGCAGCAAAATCAGACCGCTAAAAATCGCAATTATTTTATCGAAGCGAGAAACGAGTGCAAGCGTGTGATCGACGACACTAAGGACAAACACAATCAAAGGATCAGGAGTAAACTTTTGCAATGCCCCACTGGTTCCAGGAATTTATGGTCGGTAGCAAAGGCAGTAAGTAACAACTTTACAAAAACGTCTCTCCCACCTTTGACGGACGAACGTGGCATCACGGCGACCACAGCCAAGGAAATAGCAAACATGCTCGCCAAAATGTTTTCATCGCACTCTACCTTAGACGTGCCCCAAGGCAAGACTCTCCCCACTATACCGAACATCAACACCACCATGGCAGAAGTCAAGTTTTCTCATCGTGATATTCGCAAAATCCTTAAAGAACTAGATACGCAAAAGGCATCAGGACCGGACGGAATACCTGCCATCGTGCTAAAGAACTGCGCCAACGAACTAACACCCGTTTTTTCCAGGCTTTTTTCTCTTTCTTACAGAAAAGGGATTTACCCAACCTCTTGGAAAGTCGCTCGAGTGCAACCTGTTCCAAAAAAGGCAAGAAAACCACGCCCTCAAACTATCGCCCAATTGCCTTGCTTCCAATAATCTCCAAAGTCATGGAACGTGTAGTCAACCAGCAACTACTCAAGTACCTCGAGAGCAACAGAATAATCAGCGATAATCAATACGGCTTTCGCAAAGAGAGATCGACAGGAGATATATTGGCCTATGTCACTCATATATGGAGTAGGGCAATTGAAAACTACGGAGAGTCTCGAGCGATTGCGTTGGATATTTCAAAGGCATTCGACAGAGTTTGGCATGACGGACTGCTCAACAAACTGCCGTCCTTGGGACTGCCCACCTCTCTCTGCAGCTGGCTGGCCAGTTTCCTTAAGAACCGATCCCTACACGTTGCAGTCGATGGACACATCTCGGACACATTCACCATCAACGCGGGCGTGCCTCAGGGCGCAATACTTTCACCAACTCTGTTCCTCATCTATATTAATGACCTGCTGATCGAAACGAATAATCCTGTTCACAGTTTTGCAGATGACAGTACCCTTGTCTCCCACTTTAGATCAGAAAAACCCTTACCAGCGACTGAGACTCATCACCGCAGACAAGAGCAGATTACAGCAATTAATCAAGACCTGGAGAAAGTTCAAACTTGGGGCGACCGAAATTTGGTCCAGTTCAATGCAGCAAAGACCCAAGCAGCAACGTTTACTAAGAGGGCCAATACAGCGGGCCCTGACATCATTATGACAGGATCGACCATTCCTTCATCCTCGTCAATCGGGCTGCTGGGCGTCTCGGTCAACAGTAATATGTCATGGCATGACTATGTTGCTAACATCGCAAAACCAGCCTCCCAGAAGCTTGGTGCGCTATTTCGCAACAAAAAACTCTATACACCACATCAGTTGCTCTTGCTGTACAAAGCGCAAATAAGACCGTGCTTAGAATATTGCTCACATATCTGGGGTGCCGCACCAAAGCATACCCTAAAGCTGCTGGATTCCATTCAGAAGAGGGCTGTGCGCCTCGTCGGTGATCCGGAGTTGACCCGGAATCTGGATAGTCTGGAACATCGCAGACATGTGGCCGAGATGTCTCTGTTTTACAGATACTTTCACGGCAGATGTTCCCAGGATTTGGCCCGCATAATCCCGCCCCTGGCAACTCCTGTCAGACAGTCCCGACAGACGGCAGGGGCGCACCATTTCGTCGTACAACTAGAAACACCTAGAACATCGCTTTACCAGCACTCCTTTGTCTGGCGCACTGCATCACTGTGGAACTCACTTCCAGGACATCTGTTTCCCACTAGTTACAACCTACAAATATTCAAGAACCGTGTCAATCAACATCTTCGCACACACACCGCTCGTCGAGCGCCATAGGATCTCCCTTTAGTGTGTGTGCCACTGCCATAAAAAGAAAAACTAGGGCACAATGAGCTAACATCAAACCAGATTAAAATTTCACCTTCTTTAAAATTCGCCCCTGAACTTTGTTTATGAAATCTAACGATAATTTGATTCTGCGTCAACTTGACATTATGGCGAAAGCGCGGGTCAAGAAAACCCCTAAAAAATGAACATGATTTAATCAAAATTGAATGAATTTAACTTCCACACGCATTGCGTTCTTAGGTTTATGAATCATGGGAAGCCAGTATAGTTTCGACATAGTAGGATTGCTCTCATACAATTTGTATTCAAGTTGATCAGAGACAAGGTTGCTACATTTCTGCAAAGTGTGGTTCGACTTGTGTTATCATCTTAGATAATGGATTTCTTGAGATTTTGTTATAAAGCCCGGGTTCATTGTTCATTTAAATTATCAACTCTCTGAAAATATTTGCTTTTGTGCAATATAACAACCTTATTACCTTTATCAGCTTATAGATAGAAAATAGCTTTCTCCTTTAATCTCTTGATTATACTTATTCTTTTTTACAGGTCGAGAGTTAACATTATTATTAAGTATTTATTTTTTAAGCTCTAATTTCTGCAAGCTTCTCTAACAAATCTTTTACTAGAATCAGGAAGATGTTGAATACAGCTTTCTATATTACCGAATATCAATTATTATTCTTTGGTGGAGTTAATGCAAAATTCAGACCTTTATTTAAACGATTCGATTCAACTTTATCAAAAGATCGAGAAGATTGGTTTTCCACAATGTTTACGAATTCCCGAGAGCTACCAGACTTAGGTTTCATTTTCCTGTTTTTTCATAAGTTTCTTATTGATATACGTTATTTTCTTGGTGTATTTTGTATCGATTACTAGGAACATTTTTTTCATATTCAATATTTGTTAGTCTAAATGTTAGGTTTATTATTATTATATAGTCTGTAGGCTTCTCAGTTTTAAACATACTTCGTATACAGTACCAATCTTTGATTTCTAAATCCAGCCACTTTTGTCTGGCAAATGAATGAACTATTTCGATAACGGAAAAATATGTATGTGAAACAATTTTAATAAAATTTGGAGAAACATTACTTTTTTTTCAAGACTTTAGAAACCACACATCTGCACTCACTAGCCTAATCTTGGTAAACATCTTACGATAAAAAATCTTACGCTGACCGTGCAAGCCATCTCAAGGATGGTACTTCTCCAATCCGCCCCTAATCACGTCACCCACCGAGGACTTTGTTGTAGCTACCATTTCATCCCGAAGTTCCGTATTGTGAGCCGGTGGCACTGTGAAAGCCCCCGGTCCAATCCCAGCCTGATTGCTGACCGCCACCACGGACAGCTCCGATGGTGCGCCCGTCGCCGCCTGATCTGCATCCAAACCAGCAGGTGCTCCGACTCGCCTAGGCGAGTCAGAGCTCGACATCTCAGCAAATTCTGTAACAGGTCGTAGACCAGCAGTAAACGGTTCCAAACAAGCCATTATTGGAAATACAGGTGTACATATTCTCATACACACATATACACATGCGTAAACCTTCACTTCGAGCACGCTTCCAATTTTAACATTTTTTTTTTCAAGTAGATAAATGTCCCAGGTCAGATGCATGTTTCAAAAAGTAGAGCAACAACTTGTCAAACCAACTAAACAACTAAACTAGCCACAGCTAATTCAAACTAATCAAAATTAACCCAAACTAACCAACACTACTCCAAACTAATCTACACTAACCAATACTACCCCCAAATTAATTTAGACTATCCCAGACTAACCAAAACTAACCCAGACTAACCCAATCTAACCAAGACTAATCAAAACTAACCCGGCCTAAATCTAATTAACCAAAGTAAATGAACAAGCGCGCTACGAGCTTGAACCACTCTGCCTAATACAACACTAAAATTAACCCAAACTAACAAAACAAACGCACTACGCGCGGTACTCTCTTAACTAATCCAAATGAAACAACCAAAGGCGTATTTATCTCTCTTACTTTTCATCGTCAAGAAACGGCAGTTTGCGGAACCAAACCACTGAATTATTATTATTATTTATTTTTAATTTAACACGAAGCATTAATTTAAAATAAACAAAAAAACCATGTGCATGTCATGCCAACTGTGGATCATTCAAAATGACACGGACTGTAGCCACCCAATTAAAAAAAAAAAGCAACACAAGCCTATTGCAAAAATCGACAGCAGAGCTGCCAAATCAAGCGGACATAAATTTGGTATAAAATCAGTCTTGCTTCTTAATTCTTAATTATAGTATAATTATATGCTGCTTTAATATATCTGGGTGTAAACGCAGCCCAAATATGCCATATAATATTCTACTAATATCAGTAGTTATGCATGTTCTGTATAAACGCACTTAAAATGACAAAACATCGCAGAAAAAAATATTATCAGTTACGTGTTATATAAAACAATCCGGATTTGAATAAGTGTGATCTGTGAATTTTATAGGGGTGTGGCGAATAAATATTTTGTTTTTATTTCCAAAACATTTAATAAGCCATATTTTGATATTTTATAAAAATGTGAATAGCTTCTTTAATTTAGATTTCATGATATCGCCCCTAAACTCTAATTAAATAGTATACGACCATTCGTACCGATATTAGTCTTCAATTGCTCTTGCAAATTAAAATCAAATATTACATTTATATCCGGACAAAAATTATATCGACATTTTAGGCCTGAAAAGAAAAAAACTACAATCAGATGTTTACATTTTGAAGCACCGGACTAGGGTGACATAACATTCTAGAATGCTGGAAGTATTTTGGCGCAAAACGATAAGGCTTGTCGAAAAGCTGGTTTTTATACGTTTCATACGATTGACATCGGGTCTAAAACTGCAATAATTGAAATTTCAAACAGTGGCGTCGGTCTTGATATTGCACATGATTTTTCGTTCAGAAAAATAATAAATGCTTATTTACTTGAAACATACATGTCTATACAGGTATTTATTTTAATGGCTAGGCTTAATTAGAAATTAATAGTGGGCTCTTCTGTTTTATGCAGAAAATGTAACATCTTCTCTCTCAAACCTCCACACTGTCCATCGAATAAACGCAATCCTGGTCACGGCACCAAAATCTGTAGTATAACGTACCCGGGTCTATTCAACATAGTTGAATCAGATAAGTAAAATTGTGCTTTGTCTTTATTTTGCCAATGATCGTCAAATTAGATTAAAAAGAAAACCAAGCCCTACGTTGTGTTATTATTATATCTTACACAATTTTTAATTATTCGGATTGCGCTTCGACTAAACACAATTAGGGAAATTTGAGTGAAAAGTACGTCATGTAAATTAAACCACAGATTCCTAATACGCCTAATTTATTCAAGAAAAACGTGCCGGACTCAGCCTGGAATTCACGAGGGGAAAGAGTACGGCAGAGAAACCCTCGATCTAAATTCCTAAACCGAATTATGCTGTATAATCCATTAGGATTATAATTAATTAAGTTACTGTCTCCCGTACCACAATTTGTAGTTCTACACTTGTAACAAAACATTTAAAACTAAAGAGATAGCTCTCCGGTCGGGAACCCGAGTCTCCCGCGAGCCAGACGCGGATGTGATAACCACTACACTACCGAAAGGGGATGTTAGTTAGCCAGACGCCGCTGGAGGGTACTGAGGTCCTGGGATACGGAGGCTACTCAGCTAACGTTGAAATTAGGGCCAATATCTCTAGAATGATCATTACATTTATAACTAGGATATTCTCCCATCAGGGTAGGAAAATGTTAGTAGTTTCAGAAAAGCTCTTACTTGCAATCACAGTCGTACTAAATCCAAAATTCCAGCACGAAAAGACAGCTCACAATACATTTTTGTTTTAATTTAAAGTAGTGTTTAAATATATACACATGTTATGCCATCAAATTATGTTAATAACAATATCAAAATATATACACACGTTATGCCATCAAATATTAATTATCAATGATAATAGAAGAAATATTTATGCAAATTATGTTAATAACAATATCAAAATATGTCCATATCTTATGCAATCAAATATTAATTATCAATGAAAAGGGAAGAACTATTTATGCATTATGTTAATAACAATATCAAAATATATACACGTTATATATAATGGTACAAATTATGCTAATGGCAATATTATAAGTTTCATTTTACCGACTTGTAATGACATATTGCAACACAGAAGCAAAACAATTCACCAAAATAAACCGTACACTCCGATGGCTTCTGACTCTCTATTTTTCGTTCTAGAGCAATACCTTTCGAATCTCCTCCAAAAAACCTCGCAATAATTCGACTACAATTTATGACTGGATTTATCTTTTACATGTATAAAGGGTGTCTCAAAATATACACATATATAGGGTGTCTCAAAAATGATTGTATCAGGTCTAATGAAATAATATTTTAAAGAGGTGGGTTATCTCAATATTAATGACATCACATACCTAAAAATCAATGGTAAAATTTACCTCTTTGCTGACGACGCAAGCATAACTTGGAGTGATTCTAATACTTTCTCCCTACACTCTAATATCTCCAGCGATCTCGTCACAAAATTGGCTGTGTTTCAACGTTCATAAAACGGTAGCCTTATTTTATAAAACAACCTTACAACAACCTTTGCTACTTCACAACCGCAATATCAAATACGTTGAATCTGCTAAATTCCTAGGTTTGAATATTAGTTCCAACCTTAAGTGGTCCGCAAATATTGATTCTTTAACAAGACAACTATCTAGGCCTGCTTCGCAATTCGATCAGGCACTTACCTCTGTTTGTTTGAATATCATCTTCGCTACGGCCTTTCCTTTTAGGGCTGCTGTAACCCAGAGCAATTTCGTACCATTTTCAAACTTCAAGAGAGAGCATATTTTTGGTCTTAATGGTAGCGCTCATTGCGAATACTACTTTAAAAAATATATAAAAGACTTACGCTTCCTGCTTTGTTTATTTTAGAAACAACTTGTTTAATACGCAAATCTTGAACCATATTTCCCGAAAGGCCACAACATGAGTACCCAACAAGAAATTCGAGTCGGGATATCTACTTTTCTTTTCCCTCCTCTGAATTAACAAAAAAGTCTATTCTTTATAACTCCAAGAAGTTATACAATACACTCCCGCTACATCTTAAATCCATCTCTATATTTGCTAAATTTCGTGAAAAAACGAAAACTTACCTACTAGAAAGACTTTATTTTTCTATAAATGAGTTTTACGTGTATTATTTTTTTTTCTCCATTAATCCCAATTAATCGTTAATCGTTTATAAATTTTTCTATTTGGGTTAGTTTGGGTTTAATTTAATTTTCCAGGCCATCAATTTTTGTCATGTTTTGTTACTTTTACTAGGTATTTCAACTTTGCCACCTATGCACATTTTTCGAGTCAAGTTCACCGACATGACGTTCCTTATTTTTTCCAACAGGACGCTTTGTTTTAATGTCTGTTTCATATTTTGATAACACTGAGTTTCTTTACCCTATGTTTTGGGTACTTCCTGTGGATTTGTTTTAACTGCTTATGATGTTCTGTAATATAGTTTTTTGATAAATCGTGACCAATTTCAACTTGAAAATTACTTGTTGTTCTATTTTTATTGTATATATTATTGTATATATTAAGTTTTGTTTTGTTTTGTATTTGCTCTTCTATGGTTAGTATATTTATTTAATTCGCTTTGTTCATAAAATTTATTTGAATTTTTCTGTGGCAATAAAGCATACTTGACTTTGACTTTGATTTAGCGTTATTGAAGATCTGGATTACACTGTCAAGATCCTTTTTCCGATTAAATAGATGTACAAACTGTTGTTTGCCCTTTCCAAAGAATCCTGACGTGGTATCCCAGCCACTAATAGCGTGAATGAATAAGATAGATTCTTTACATTTGCGGACAATATTAGATCCTTGTAAGTTCTTCGAACTATACAGCCGTTTTTTAACATTACCTTTAGCCTATTTGAAATATGATGTCTGTGCCTTCTGGGGTAAGTGCAATTATTAAAACAAGAAGATCGACGTCTTGGCCAACCACCACGACTTGTTCGTTTTCCTGATATTTTCTTATGGCATCAGCATCATCTACTGCAATACATGTGCCTATATTTTGGTTGTTGAGATGCTCAGCAAGCTGTGAAATAAGTCGTGCCCTATTGTTAAGTTTATTTAAAAATCTGCTTTGTGACTCAACTAATACTGTGTTTTTGTCAAAAAAATATCACGCGTAGAACGTGTTAACATTCGTCTTTGACGCTCAACACCTTTTGTGCGACACTATTCTCGGAGTAACACAACAGTAGCTTTGTAACCATAGCGTTTATGAATAAAATTGGTATAGGCTGAGTAGATATCTCCAACGGTACCTTCTTTTGGCCACATCATGCGATGAAGCAGGCAACCACTATCAAGAACGAAATGGTAACCTGTTTATTTGTAGCTCAGCGACTTCGCTGAAAATATCGTAGAGCGATGATTTTTTTGTTTTTCTCATCAATCCAGCATTATCAAATAAAATAAAAGTCGAAGGCACTGAAGCGACCTCGTAATTAAAACAAGAGCGCAAATTTTGAGGAGAGTAGGAGAGTATACAGTGCATATGATTCTTTGAAAAAGTTGGGCAAAATCGATTTGGATGGTATCTTTAGCCACTTTAATTTTGCCAGCTGATAAAGCGATAGTCTTTACTAAATTTGCACGTTTTAATTTGAATGCCCCAAATATGCTGCCTTCGGAGATACTTTCGCAATATCTCCTCTCCTACACGCTTTGCTTCATAACAGTTGGTTTCTTCTCCAGCAAAATACCCAGTAGTTAACGAAATAAGATTATCCGTATCAATAAATGGGCTGTGTTCTCTAAGCCATTGTTCAAATTTTCGACAGGCTTGTTCGTCTGTCTTTATCCTTGCATCTCTCATTTCTACGTGCTGATCCGTGTTACTTAAGGTAATGTCACAATATTTTTCAACAGCTTCGCATACATGACGTGGAAGCTGGTAGTCCAAGAATCCATTTATTAAGGACGCTTTCGGAAAAGCCCCTTCCGTGTGTTAAATCACCAAGAGTTTTTATGCCTCTCAAAGCGTTTACTTCATGGTCAAGTCAGACCAATTCCGGACCAATGTTTTTCGGAGCGACGAATTGTGAAGAAATTTTGTTCGGTGAGTTTCTGATTCAGCATATTCAGCCATTTGGTCATATAGGGACTCCATATCTTGAAGGTACAGCTGACAAGACTTTGCATAAGGAATATGACCAGTGGCATGAAAAATTGGTAACATTACTTTTATGCAACCTAGATTAGTCGCAGGTCACAGTTTCCAGTCTCCAGTTCGTTCAGATTGAATAAAGTGAATTACGATAGTAACCAACTCTAAGTATTCCAGCCATATTTTTGCAGTTTTTCCTTTTTTTCGCAGAATATTTGTTGCTTCCGCAAATTGCAATCTATGTTTATTAATGATGTCATCATCCAACAAGCTCTCATATGTCAAAATTGTGTTTTCCATTGCCATGAGCATTGATGTTATTTATATATTCTTTGGATTCTTGCTGGATTTCTACCTCTTCAAGTATAATCATAGAAATTGCAGAGAAAGTAAGGCAGTGATCTCGAATGGCTCTTGCATAGGCATGTCTCGAAAGCATATGAGGAACCGATGCTGAAGCATGAACAGTTGACCATAGTTCAGCAAGTCCACTGTCTGTCATGATGAACCCGATTGATCCTAAGAAGGACATTAGCAAATGAAATCCGCCCAATCTGACGACAACATTTGAAAGTGATCCTCCTTTACTGCTATTTTGTAGAACGATATCTTTCGAATGTGACTATACATGTAGATTGTCCACTTTTCTTCGTTTCTTCGACTGCATAATTTAAAACTGTCAATATTGTGCTGTAGTAAGTTGGAGGATGATTGACATTCCGTTTGTCAAGGACTCTACTTTTTTCATATGGTAAAGTAGAAGTAATTTTTGCCATGATCCCTTGCCAAGACATATCATGATTGGAGAGTTGAATCGTTTTCTGAAAATCTTCTTCATGGCATACCTCTCGTAAAGATTCATTTGCAAGACCACCCTCATTTTGTTTTTCAAATGACTGCATAAAAATTTTTCGCGCACATGCAAGTTCTGACGCTACAGGAACTACTGTCTACTTTGCAATTTCCTTGTCAAGTATCGCAGTTTCTGGCGTGAAACACCTGATACCACCCATTGACTGAATTGTTCCTTTGCCGGTCATCGTTCTTATATTAAAATCCGCATTGTCAAAAGAAAATTGTGAAAATGCACCTTCTCTGATAACTGGATCCCATGACAGTACAGCTGAAGCTTCGAATAAAGTGACGTCCCTATAACTAGCACAGAAACCCAAATTCGACACAGCATCAACAATGTTTTTTGAACCTGTTTTACGAAATAAATAGACAGCAAGGCTTACTTGTAACGGCGACATGAATTGCTGCAACCTGACCGAGGGTTGCAGCAAATATTGAATGCGAGATAGCTGTGCATTTCTTAATTAATTTCTCTTTTTTTCCTTTTTTATCTTCCAGGATTATTGTCTTTAAAAAAGTGTTCAACGTTTCTGGTACCATAGTATCCGCTTCTTCAAAAAAATTAAGTAATTTCGGATACTCAGTAGTATTGTATGCTACGCTTCTTATGTACTCTCGAATTATAGTGGCTACTATTTTGGCAATCCTCATTCTTTCTTCTTCATCATTATTTGCTCGATCACTTACGACCTATTCAATATTCTTCTTTATTTTGCAATGCAACAAGTTTTTCAAAAAAATCCCATTTAATTGGATTGTTGTTTTGATCAAACATGATTTTAAATGTCCCCAGTTTATTTCGAATCAATTTTAACATATGCGCTGGGTCTAGAAACACGTAGATTGGTTGTTTGGTTATAAGATGAGCAAACCATGTTTTAGACGAATTTATGGACAAAACTGCCCCAAGTTGTGTTGCCATTGAAATATTTGTCGCGGCCCCATCGAAGGTCAAGCTACATATTTCAACTTCTGTCTCGTACAGAAATTGTAAACATTTATTTATAAGATTGATTTTTTGCTTGCCATCTATCCCGTTAATCAAAAAGTAACCGACAGGGAGCTTCCAGCGATCATTCAAGCAATTAATTAAAAATACTATTGCATCTTTCGCTTCAGGAACCATATCGCCTTCGGTTTCGGGTCCGATGTCGACGTACCTGTCAAATAATAGGGTACATTAATCCTCTATATTGTAGGAGGTTCAATTTTTATTTTAATAATATTTGTAACGTAGCGGTATAATAAATGCCAAAAAACAAGAGATCAACGTACGTACCTAAAACAAATTAGCTGCCAATAGCAGATTCCAAAAAAAACCTACATGCATGCATAACAACTACTGTAAGTAAACATACCCATCAAACTTTTCGCAATTCCATTCTATTTTCCTATGAATAGACATTTCGTCAACCATTAACCCACAAATACAGTTTTTCCCATTCACCCGCATCTCACCTACTTTAGCTTTAAGAACTTTAAAAGATTCGCTATGAAACCCAGGTTCACATGCAATGGAGTGGTACCATTTTTGTATGGCTCTAGGATGGAGAAGCGCGTTGTGGAAACTTCTCCTTACGTAATTATATGCTATTGGCGAATAAAAATTTAGAGTTAGTGCAAAACTTTTCAGCTCCGCCGGATAATGAACATAAAATGGATAATCATAAACAATATATATTTTCTAAAAAAAGC
Organism: Pissodes strobi; assembly: GCA_016904865.1. Taxonomy (NCBI): domain Eukaryota; kingdom Metazoa; phylum Arthropoda; class Insecta; order Coleoptera; family Curculionidae; genus Pissodes; species Pissodes strobi. Next base: position 43,742 of record MU190083.1, read on the forward strand.
TTAGGAAATAGGTACCACAAAAGACCAAGTTTTTACTAGCATATTTTTGCTAATAAATTACATTATTTTAAACATGGCGTTATAAAACATAACTATTATATTTAAAACATATTTTCTATATTACACTGGAAAACTTATATAGTAATAATCAGAAAGTAAGAAAAATTATGTTCTAAAAACTTTTAAATAAACAAAATTGCAAGCGATAAACCTATATCGAATTATTATTCGAAGTTTCTACATATTTTATGAGAACATTCTAAATAAATGGGTTGGTGACATGAACGACACAAATGAAAGGTTTTTCTTTTCTTTCTTGGATCACATGTGTAACATGTTTTTCTCTTCTCTAATTTTTCCTCCTCCACAGGTGCATATTCTGGCCGTACACCAATAACTCGACGAATACTTGATCGTAACTCACCGGGTTTCCTTTGTTTTTCTACTGTTTTTCCAAGTGTGGTAACCCGAGTTCTCTAGCAAGTTGCTTTACAAATTTTAATCTCGTCAATTCAGGGTTGTTTTTATGTGCATTATGCAAAACGAAACTGTTGCTTGATGCTATATCTATTAACCTATCCATCTTCTTCTCTGTCTTTCGCTGCAATAGTTAGCACAAAGTCTGGAGCCGATCAATGACAGTTTGTGACAAGAGGGGCTGCATTGTATTGGCTGGCAGGAACGTCAAACTGGTGAGAGCAGTTTGATTACGGGGAGTGACGCCCCCACCATTCAGAGTTGCCACGGGATGTGGCCCATCAAATCCCATCGTCCTCCTCCAGGCTGGAGAACACCAAAGTACAAAGTCTGGAGCTGATCACTGGGGAGTGATCCAACAAACCCCATATTTACCCCTGTCAGACTAGGAACCGCCACAGGAATGAGTCTGAGGCCCATGCTTCGAGTGGAAGCGGCCCTAGGTGGTAGATGCATAAGCCTACTCGCATCGTCCGGTGAAAAACCACCCCACCAGAATTGGGAAGCGCTAAGTGGTTTTCCCAAATCACGTTCCGCTTCCGCGCTGGTGGTCCCGGGTTCCACAGTAGGAATATATGAACATGATGGTGCTTCCAGGATCAAAATATTCCGGAAGTAAACTCCCCGGCCATTCGGATCTCCGGGCGCTGGGTGGCCCTGGGAGCCCTTCATTCCGCATTTCACAGACAGCAAAGATACCGAACCAATTTAGAATAGATTTCTGCAATATAAGAGGCCTAAATACAAACATAAATTCGGTACACCAACATCTACAAGCAAATAGACCACACATATTAGCCCTTACAGAAACACAAGTATGTTCTACAACAACAGTGAACTACCTCTATCCTGGTTACGACTTACATACCCGATTTAGATATAAGTTCGGAATGTCTTTTTGTCCGAATCGACGTTTCATGTCATCGCGAGGAAACACTCGAACCGAACAACCTTGACGTCATGTGGCTCAAGTTCATCGCCAAGGGATTAACCAAGTTTATATGTTGTCTCTATCGCCCTCCGAGCGATAGAGCCTACCAAAGCTTTTTCTCAACACTAGCTACCACTTTTGACTCAATACAGGTCGATCACCCCAGTTCAGAAATAATCGTTCTGGGAGACTTCAATGCCCACAACACCAACTGGCTCAAACATCACAACAAGACCGACAACGAAGGTAGAGAAGCTGAAGCTTTTGCCATCAGCTGCGGGCTTACTCAACTTGTAGACGAACCAACTCGAATCTCAGAGAGGGGTGAATTTGCCGCCCTCTTGGATCTTTTTCTGACCACCAATCCTGACCAGTACAAGGTTACAGTTGGTCCGCCATTAGGTACCTCCGACCACAAACTTATTACAACGGTTTGTGAATTGCCACCCATACAGAAGGATCCACCATTGCCTCGCAAAATCTGGCATTACAATTCTGCAAACTGGGACGATCTAAGGCAGTTCTACCTAGATTTTCCTTGGCTCGACGTCTGCTTTGCCGCTGACGACCCGTCAGACTGCTGTGAACAGATCATGCAAGTAATCTCCTCAGGAATGGAAGCATACATCCCAAATTCCATCAAGTTACCATCAAAAGGAAAGCCCTGGTTCGACAAAAGATGCGAAAGAGCTGTAGGAAGGAAACAGCAAGCCTATAAGTACTGGCAGCAAAATCAGACCGCTGAAAATCGCAATTATTTTATCGAAGCGAGAAACGAGTGCAAGCGTGTGATCGACGAAACTAAGGACAAACACAATCAAAGGATCAGGAATAAACTTTTGCAATGCCCCAGTGGTTCCAGGAATTTCTGGTCGGTAGCAAAGGCAGTAAGTAACAACTTTACAAAAACGTCTCT
>MU190084.1:7897-46056 GCA_016904865.1 Pissodes strobi
GCTCTCCTTGCATTCAATTCTGAAATTGATTTGGTTTCCAGTAATACCTATCCAACTTACTATAGTTCGAAGGCCCAATCAAACAAAAAATTTAATTTATGGCAGCTATTTCTCTGTGCATATTTTGTTAACAAATTGAAAATAATGTGGCTTATATATTTCTTATTTACTTTATGATCAAAGAATACAAGCAAAGAAACTTAATATTGAAGAAAAAATACAACAATGTAATGGTATTAAATGAGAGGTTTCTGGATGTTGTTTTTGACTCACCGGCGAATATATCATAATGTTGTTGACAGTGATTTATTAGTAGGCGGACATTTATATTTGCATTTTATTAATTTGATATTTTAGCAACTGTTCTTGACAACCTATGTTTTAACGGGTATGAAACCCATTCATATTTTAGCTTTTCTTTGGTAAAAAGGGCAGATTGCAAATTATATAATTCTAGCTGAAGCTCGCTTTCGACAGACACAGTGAGCGATTGAAAACTGAAATAATTAATATGCTTTAATACGTCGTTATATCGCTTTTCGAACACTTTTATTATGCTTTAATTACTTACATTGTGTAAAAAGTGAAGTTTCTTCAATTCTCGTAGCAAAAAAATAAAATCATGTTTAAGCGCCATATCGAGCATGGCGCGAATTATTTAGTTAACGTTCTGCGCAGAAGTATAAATAAATAAAAAGGGAATCGGGAGCCCCGTGTCACGTGTTGGACAGTCCTACAGTAGCTTATTAGATTTCAATGAATTAGCTAAACAATTTGCCTGGACAGAATTGTGCATTTGATTTCAATGGACTGACTAAAATCAAAGTATTGATTTCGCTTAACTATTCGGTTCACCGTAGTATTGTGTTATAATTTAATGCACTGGCTGGGCTCAAAGGACATATTTGGTTTCCGATAGAAACAACTGGAGCTCTGCATAGCTTTATAATCGCAGAGCAGATTGGGCTCAATGAATGCCACTTAATTAGAGTGCGGCCCAAAGAAATGTATTGAACATATGAATGACCTTACCCAACACCCGCTCAATACAAGTCCTTGGTGCTTGTAGTGTGACGTCGGCGTGCAATTTTAATCATCTAAGGGGATACATACACTAATATTTATGACAACTCTCTATAGTTAACTTATTTTAAAGAACGCTTGCTATATGACAGACATCTTGACAAATCCCAAAAGTTCTGATTTAGTTTTAGTTTAATACTAGGTGTAGTTTTAAATGCAGGTCCGAATACTCCTACACCTGCGCCAAAATTCAGAATATGTATTTATGAATAATAAATTTTTCTACACTGCCGCAAAAAAGAGATTATTACTCATAAATACATGAACTGTTCCACACTTGCTCTTAATTATTACTTAAAATAATAAAAATAATCAATAAAAAAATATAGTTTAGTAGATAATGTAAATATGCATGTTATGCAGTTTCAAATTTCATTTACCTAACGAGCCTGACATAGTGTTTGATTGAGTGTTTAGGTTTAAAAACTATATATATTATAGAATACAAGTCATGAAAGTACATAAAACTTTTAAAGGAATAGGTGCCAAATTAAATATAGTTCTAAAAAAATATTTTGCTTATATAGGTGGGTATATTCTTTTTTTTATTTCCTTTTTTTTAATTGTCGCTATTTTTAGCGCAATATTTTTAAGAGGGTATTGGAAACATTTTTGAAAATTATTTTTAAAACGTCTCTTTCATTATGATTAGCGCATCCATTGAAATGTGAGACATGTTTTTGTTCAATACAATATTCCAAAATTAGTGAAGCATGAAAGTTCTTTATTATAAGTTTCTAGAAATATGTCCTCAAATTCATTTATTAACTTATTAAAAGTTATGTAAGTCACAGATACAACATTTATGACTTGTCCTTGGGGATATAAAAGTTCTTCGGGATTTCATTAATTAATGAGATCAAAATTGTACTCAACAATTGCTCGTCATATACCAATTTTTATTTTCAGCTGTCATATTTAATTTTTTTAACGTAATATAGCAACAATAACCACTTTCTTGTGTGTCTTCGTCGAGCGCCATACTCCACGATATCTCTTCTTTTTGTTTTTGCTCTAATATTGCTATGGTTGTGCCCTTGTAGATTTTTGCTGGATAATTAATTTTCGCGTGTATGGGTATAAATAATTTGTCTCAATTCGTGTAAATGTTTGATTCTATTGATAAATGTTTTGTAGCCAGCTAATCTACGTTATATTTGCAGTGAAAAATATTGGAATGACCGTCTTTCTCTGTGTAATCTGCGATCTCTAACTCTAGTGTTTTTGTTTCCCCTTTCTTAATGGTGTACTTATTGCTAGCTCTAATTTTGTAAATGCTTTCTCAATCATTATATTTGTAAATGCCCCTGAACTTCTTGGTTTTTCTGATCTACATATTATTATATCTATTTTGGCTTTGTTAAATTGTTAAATATGTAGTATAAAATTTTTTTAAATTTGATCTTTTGTAAGTCTATGTCCCAACCTCGCCTTGGTATAGCTATAGCCTTGTATGCTTTCTGTTTTGCAATATCTTTAGTTTCGTTAGGCATTCGTCTGCATATTGTCTGGAACTTTGGCTTATCATTCCTGTTTTTTCTGATATGTAAATAATAAGCGATTTTATGTTTGTTTTTTACGTATGATACTGTCCCTGTTGTTTTCTTATTCCACCTTGTGTTTGGGAATTCTTGCTTTAGAAATTTCCTATGATTGTATCTTGTTTTACATTTTTCTGTTACTCCCCAAGCTGTTGGAGTTTCATTACTAAGGCCCCGTATATCTCGTGTCCTTTTTCTACTATGCGTTTCTTTAACATATCTAGTTGTATATTATGGTGATTCTATTCAAAATTTTTAAACCCGTCGTGCTTTTGCTTCTTAGTTTTAACTTCTTGCTTTGTTGTTAGCCCTGTTGCTGCCTTATTCATAGACTCGTATTTTAACGGAATTTTGTATTTGTTTTGTAATATTAATTCCTTATTTTGGATGTCTATGATGGCTTTATTTTGCTCTAAGAATTCCATGCCCAGAATTATAGGATGGGGGGCATTTTTTATGACTTTTGCTTCTATCTGAAGACTTAATTTGGTTTTTATTTGTAATGAGGCTTTTACTTCGCTCAGTACTGGTATGCGGTGTCCCCTGCTCCAATTAACATCGTGTTGCTATGTTTATGAATGAGGCCTGTAGTAGTCCAATCTTTTTGGATTACGTTATTTTTCGACCCTGTGTCAGTGGCGGCTCGTGAGGTTTTACATAGGTAGTGCGCGTTTTAAAAAGATTCTTTCATACGTATAGAGGGTTGCCCGCTGCAGGCGCCGCCGAAGGTTCCCCCGCCGTAGGCGGAAAGTTCTCGGGTGCCACGCCCAATTTTTACCCAAAACTCGTTAAAATCGTTTAAAAAACATAAATTCGGCGCCCTATTGAATGGTAATTGTTGCGTACTAAAAGAAATTAATAAGTAGGTACTTATCGATTCCAGAAGAGTAAACCATTTAAACAGTTTATTGAACTACAAATCAATAAAGTTAAAAAAAAAATCAGGAGAAGTTCGAAAACGTTAAAAAATATATCGGTTTGATGGCAAAAAAGCGTTATTGTACATCTTTTTATCGATGGTTAGCCCTTCGACTTTGCCGTTTCCTAGCTTTAAAGTGAATTACATACATTTTTCAATATCTTTTTTATTACATATCACACACACACACATACACTTTCATTTTATGTTTATAAAAAGGTCAAGAAAATGAAAAACACCATTTGACACTGTGTTGAAATATTGGTGCTGTCGTCAGACATTACTGCAAAAAGAGAACTTTTTCAATTTCTTGCAAATTGTGTTCTCTGCATACTTCAAACAATCAAAATAATTTGCCGTAAATTTTCATTAAACCCTAAACAAAAATAAAATGGTTCAAAGTTAATGCTTAACTAAGTTTAATTAAAAGACGCACCAGCATCGTCACTATATTGTTTCTCTAATGGCAAAATGTCAATCATAACTCGAGTTAAAAAAAAATAATAATCTAAAAAAACCTCGAAAAAAACTCACCTTATTAAATTTTTACACTTACACCATATAAGCATGTAAGTAGGTATTTCAGTATGGAATCTGAGATTCCACATGCACATAGTACATAGTTTTTTGTTTCAGTTCACCAGTATTTAAATGTTCACTTGAATTCAAATTCAAACCGTCAAAATCAAACAAATAAGAAATTTCTATTTACACAAACTCATTCCCGTTTCACTCTAGTCTCTAAATGAGAAATCCATTCGCCGGCTTTTAAGCGCAACAAATACTTCTAACACCTTTTCATCAAAGTTCGGTATGTCATGCACAAAATCTCTATTTATTGACATCATTGCCAAGGCATTCAGTCTGTCATTCGTCATGGAATTCCGAAGGAAAGTTTTCAGCCTTTTTAGCGTCGAAAAGCACCGTTCAGGTTCGGCGGTATTCATTGGTGTTGTCATAATTATTTTCAGTAGCTTGGCGACTTCTGAAAAAGTGCTTTCTAGATAATTTTTTGAATGAATTCCAAAGTACTTGTGGCACCTTGTATTTGCGAAAAGTCGTTTCTTGAGTAAATAACTTCCAACTCTGTTTTTAATTGCTCCTTTTCGAGCATTGGATACATCTTCGTAACTGTATGAAATATTTCACATGGGAAACTCTTGTTAAAAGACTCATATGAATTATTTGTGAGAAGGAAATTTGCTTCTAAATGTCCCCTATATGAGAGCCGATCTTTCACTTGAGTCAATATAACATCGCATATTTCTTTGGCATTTACGCTTTTTCTCTCGGTATCACCCAAACGTCTACGTATAGAAACAGTCTCAGTTTTCCATTTTTGTTCTATTGCTTCAGTTTCATTACGAATGCTTAAAATAGATGACTCAAAATTAGAAATAGACTTTTGCAATTGAATACCGTCAACATGTCTAGACTGAAATTGATTATAAAGTGTATCAACATGAGGAAAAATTTTGTGAAAAAAGGTCAACCAAAACATAAAATTTGAATCTTCTAGTGTTCTAATTAAACCGCTTGCTTCTCTGCCAGTAACCGTATTTTCGGTTTTTTCAGAAATTTCTTGAAAACACAGGGTCATATTTTCTCTATTTTCATAAACAGTATTAACTATTCGTATATTGAAGTTCCATCGAGTGCGGGCAACACGCGGCAGTCTGACTAACTATTTTTTCTAACACGTCACTTCGATTAGACGAATTGGAAAAAATGCGGGAATTCCAGATAAATCATTAAAAAAAATCCGTACTTGTGGATTTTGGCTCGCAGCCTTTTGCATTATTAAATTCAATTGATGAGCATAGCAATGAACAAAATATGCAAACGGGTATTTTTCACGCTCCATCGTACGCCTGCGCTATTAATTTATTGGGATTTTGAATCATTGGGTCTATTTCTTGTTGGATACTTTGCACTAAACCATTGGCTGTTTTATCAGTGATTCGGCAAAAGGTTCAAAATCTTTCGCATATAACATGCCCCTTGACATACCTCAATATTATTGCCATTTGACAATAATTGCTAACATCAGTAGTTTCGTCGCACTGAATTGACAAAAAACACGCATCTGCCACTTCTTTCAATATCTCATTTTTACACACAGTTAGCATGCAGTCTAAAATGTCATTTTGAATTGTTTTCGACGTACCTTTAAAAACAGATGATGTTTCTAAATGTTCTTTCAACACATTGTCCAATTCGGCACTATAATTTACTAGTTCTTTAAAAATTCCACGATTTAGAGACTCGTCTGTTTCATCGTGGCCTCGGAGTGCCAACTCAAAAACACCACAGAACTTTACGCAACTTATAATTCTCCCCAAAATGTGCCGATTTTTCCTTACTACCTCATTATGTCTAGCGATTTGCTGTCGGTATGTAGAACTTAATTGTTGTGCAATGTTAACTTTCCCAAGTAACGCAAGTTCCGTACTAGCCTGCAAATGAGATTTGGACCCCACGTGTTTTTTTATTTTTTCATGTAAATGGCCCAAGTTAGTTACACCTAAGCGGCTCCAATTCTTATCCATATTATTTGGGATATAAAATAATAAGCACGGAAAACAAAACAAAGAGTTCCTTACATTACATCCACATATCCATTTGTTCCGAGTGTAAATTTCGGGGTTAAAATGTCTGGTGAAAGACCGACCATCCTTTTTTTTGGCACATGTTTGGTCTAATTTTAAAACCGGCATCGGTCGCCCTAACCTCTTTATTTCAATCTTTTTATTCAGATCCAATAAAGCAAAGTTACTTTTAATAATATTGTCAACTGAATTTATGCCCCCACAGCAATTGTCGGAACCCGAACTACTAGCCATGACAGTAGAATAATAGTATATAAACAAAAATATAAAACACTAAACAATATTACGTAAACTAAACTCACGAGTTTATATGCAGCTAATTAACAAGCGTCAACGAACCGAACAAAACAAAAAGAAATTCACGGCTCGACTGGAGTATAATACAGAATAATACTTATAATAGTAGTATGTAATATTCGATCTAAAAAACCATTTACCTCCCACTTTTTCCACACAAGCTGAATTTTTCAGGACCTATAATAATATAATGTGTTGAGGCTGGACATATTTAATTAGGGCATAAACCCATGACGCCTCTCATTATTTATTGTGATACCTTTGTTAGTTTATAAGCAAAAAATATGAGATTAGCTCTATTACCTTGTCAAGACATAAGCGAAACTTTTATAAAGAATATTTTTTTTTCATTTAGGCCTTCCTTTTTTGTTAATTGAGTGTTATATTTAAAAATAACTATTTTTTAATTAAATTTTTGCACGGTTGAAACCGAGATATTTACATTTAAATTTTTTTTCTTCCATATGGGCTAATGCAAATGTTTTTTTTTTGAATAATTATCAAAAAATACTTCCTACAAAGACCTTATTGTACATTGGACCAAAAAAATAAGTATTTTTTCCTCTATACGATGGTACCAATATCTCGATTTTTGATGATAGTGTCCTTTTGTGGAGTCTAATTTTGTATTACCTCCGAAATAAGGGCTATCTTATCATGTACTTTCATCCCTGAAAAAATCAGCTTGTGACGCCATACGATATACGCAAGAATTGCAAATTATCACTAAATTAAGCTACAAAGTGCGGATCTAAATAGCGCACGGATGAGCCTTGACTTCTCGTGATTTTTACGAACATTCCCGACTGTTTTGCATGACGAAAATGCATTTAACAAGAGCGCCGAACACCAGCGCACGGCAGATTGAGACTAGCAGTGGTTACGGACGGAGGCCGCTGTTGGACGCTCTACGTTTTGATCGTCGCCGTCGTGCCTCGATTTCGCTCTTATAAATAATGTATTCTGGGCCAGTGGAGATTCAAAAATATGTAAATTCGCAAATTATAGTTAGTTTATGTTAAATTGTATGTAGGGAAGATTTTATTTTTCCGTTTACTTTCGCAGGCAGTGCGCGCGCACGGGCGCACTTATTGAGAAGCCGCCCCTGCCCTGTGTCTATCACAGCTGATATTTGCTTATTGTTTAGTGTACATGTGATGCATAGTATACCCTTCATATCTTTGTACCCCTCTGCTAGGATGGCTGGGGTGCCTAGTTCTGCCATCCGGTGCTATTTGGGTATCTCCTTTGACAGGATGCTGCGAAGTGTCTATGTTGTGGCTGGCTATTATTATTTCCCCTATATTGGTTTTGGTTTGAATATTTGGTGTGTATCCTTATGGACCTTTTGGACTATTATGCTGGTTGTGTTTTCTTACCTGCTGAAATTTTGCTTGTTCCTGGGACTGTATGTAGTAGCGCTGTTCATTATTTTGCCTGTTTACGTGGAAGTTGTTTTGGGGTGTAAAATAATTCTGGGGGCGATCATAATTGTTCTGGGGTCTGTAGCTGTTTCGTTGCTGGTAGTTATTGTTGAATCTGAGTGGACGCTGACTATCTGCTTTGGCGCCCTGTCTATTATTGCTGCCAGGGCCTTTAGCTCGTCTAAGTCCCGTGGATGGGAGTTTGGTGGATTCGTTAACCAATAGAAGTGATAGTGGTTTTCTTCCGTTAGTCCTTCGCCGAAAATTTTTATAAATTCCTCTAAGTCCATATTGGTTTTGTACTCGTGATAGAGTACCCTAAGTTCATAAAGATAATTTATTACTAGCTCGCTGTGATGTTGTTTTCTGTCCTCTACCTTCTTTTTTAAGGATGCGTGGAAATTGGTATCTTCGAATTCCCGTAAGAAATCGGTATGCAGGTCGTTCCATCCATTGTTTTGGTTTACCGTCGTATATTCCTCGAACCAAAGGTTTGTCATTTCATCCAAAAACGTTCCGAAATATGCAATTTTTTAACGCATCATCTCATCAATTTGCAATTGCCGTTCTCTCATATGAGTTGATGAAATCGTTGGATTTGCATCTGCAAGGATAGAATGTCGGTGTGCTTATAAATTGCGGTATCACTGCTTCCTTTGCAGTTGCCAGTGCATCATTGATTGTTATATTTGCCATTTTCGTATTGGTTTTTGTTTGGAGTTTGGTGTTGTCCTGGGGATCTGGGCTGCTGCTTAATGTTTGTAGTTTTTACGTTGTTTTGGCCGCTTTGTAAATTTTCCTTTGATGGCTTTACGAGTGAGATAAATTTTATTTTTTCTAAGTTTGCTATCAGCTTTTTGACGCTACAAAGATAGCGTTTGTGGTGGCTGTGCTACTATGAGGTAATAGGAGATCTTCGGCTGGCGTGTCGGAATTACTTTTGGGACGTAAATTGTATTTCTTCTCCGACATTCGGTTATAAATGTATTTGTAAGAATGTAATTGCTACTGCTTTCGCCAAAATGTCCAGAGGGCGGGTCGGCACTGCTTCCAAATGAATCACACACACAACTTAGAATCCAAATGAATCTCAAAAAGAATTGGTACTGAAAACTACTCTACTTCAGTGACCAACAAAGAGACAAGATTTAAAGAAATCTCTCGGATTTGCGACGAATATTATATTTTCTTAAAAAGACAATAAGTGATGCTTCAAAAATGACCCCATGGGGCTCTGCAGCGGCTTAGCGGACAAAGATTGACTAGAGACTGACAAGTATTATTTTTCGGGTGGAACAGGGTCCTGGCTGGATAAATCTTGATGAATCCACGGTCCTAGGTCCTGTGTACGGAGATCAGAACGGTAACCTCCACCACGTGTCAAACTGTATAAATAACTGAAATGTTTCCATGGTTAGGGATCAGAACGGCGACCTCCACCACGTGTCAAAGACTGATTTTCCCTTGAGGCAATTGGGTGTTTCCGCCCGGAAGTATAATAGTTGGCTAAAAAATATGACTGACCCAGTATGTCTCGGTGCCCAGCAATCAAAACACCACTTGTCAAAAATGGCATAGGAAAAAAAAATAAGATCCACTTGTTATGTGTACGGGGGTCAGAATAGCGTTACTTGTAGAAAGCTTGAAAAGGCACTTCCACCATGTTTTACAATAGTGACTTTACTGCATATAAATAACTGAAATGCCTATGGGTTTAGGGGTCAGAACGGTGGCTCCCAATAAACAGCACTAGAGATCAGAACGGCAGCCTCCACCACGTGTCAAACTGTATATAAATAACTGAAATGCTTCCATGGTTAGGGATCAGAACGGCGACCTTCACCACGTGTCAAAGAGGATTTGGACGCTTCCCATTACGTGTCACAGAGTATATTTGCTTGCGGTGATCCTCTTCGCTCTTTCAGGTTGCGTAGCTCAGATAATGATGTTTAGAATAATGACTCGCTAGCTTCGAAACAAATGTACGTATATTGATGTCCAGGTTTAGTATAAATTGACGTATACACCTACGTTGCTAACGATGTTCAAATATAATTTACAAGAGAAGCGTGAAGCGCATGATCATTCGTTGAGGACTGATTGGACTCGACCTATTTGGTTCCCTTGAAAGTACTTTTAGTTTGTGTTAGATTTTAAGAGAGTTAATTCGTTTAATTTATATTGGTATGCTCGATTTAGTTTCACTTTGATTTAGTTTCACTTTACTTTTTGCATTTTCACTGACGCAACTTTACGGAGATTTGAACCTGTTACCAGAAAGCATTTGCCTTTGAGGTACAACTAACTGGATGACCAGGTGTGGAGGGTTTGAACTTATTACCAGAAAGCGTTTGCCTTTGAGGTACAACTAACTGGATGACCAGGTGTGGAGGGTTTGAACTTGTTACCAGAAAGCGTTTGCCTTTGCTGTACAACTAACTGGATGACCAAGTTGTCGTTTACTAGGTTCGCACGTTCTTTATACTAAAATTTGTTGAAAGTTTACTGATTGTTTTTAAAACATGTTTAGATAATAAGTAAAATATTTTATCTTTCAAGATCAAGTATCAAGTTCAAACTTTAGACTGAGTGTTCTTTTCTCGTGAATAAGATTACTAGTTCAAAATATGTAATTAACGGCAATACATCTTTGGTATTCTGAAAGTTATCATTTAGTAAAATTTGAGATAATAATGTTTTAATTTGGGAAAAGATGTGTTGAGAGCAATTTTCATATGGGTCATAATCAGGTAGCTCATAAAACTTATTAACATTAATAGGGCCAAAACTGCGAGACTGAAGTGTTAATATAGGTTGAATTCTAAGTTTGTTCTTTGTCTCGTATAACTATCGCACAGAAATATGATAAATGACCACCTGTTATTTGTCTGTATTTAACAAATCTATCTTCAAGAGAGAAATTTCCAATCCTTGGCAGTTTAAATGTAGAAAAATTGACAATAAACTCCCCAAAATTATGTTTTTTCGTGTTCCTCAAACTCAATTTTGCTTATTTCAAGGACTTTTGACAGATATAACTCTTTACTTGGCCGTATCTTGATATTTTTTGATAAATAGGTAGCAAGGGCAATTTAAAAAAATAGATGGTGTACTCTTCTTTTAGCCGTGGTTTTAGTAGATCTATTGTAAAACACTTACCAGTGTTTCCATATATTTTTTAATATACCACCTTCTGGAAAATGAGCTTCACATACTTTCGTCTTGTTTGTGGACTCAAAGATGTAGCTTTTAACCATTCTTGTTCTAAACTTACGTCGTTTGGAAAACCGAAAACATTATCTTTAGGCCCATTTTTATAGTATCCATTACAGTAACTTTTGAGGCTTATTTACACTAACTATCAGTTACCACAAAACATACAATTAAACATGAACAGAAACGTATAAACTGTGCTGTACCAATACACACTCAATGATGTTGGTTGTACACAAACGGCAAAAGAAGCAGGTCTTTCGAAATACGTAGTTTTACGTATTTAAAAATACGCCTAACAATATAAATTGTATACCTAAATATAAAACAAAATATTAGGTACTAGTTTCACGCACTTAAAAGCAAATAAATAATTCCGATTTCAGACAAATACAAGAAAATAACACTAATTGTCTATTACTGCAGCCATTATGCTAAACCAAACTATTCGTTTGCGCGGTTGCCGGCTCTATAAGGAAAGTACAGTAGACGATAATTGGCGGGTGTTTTTACAGAATTAAATTATTTTTAATTCTGTAAACTTTGTTTGGGAGCAGCGGTACTGCCAATTATTGAGATCGGCAAATTATCCGGCGAGTATATGTATGATTTAAAAAATTTATGTAAAAGTAAGGTGTCTGTTTATATTTTATAGGTATAGATACATAATACGAATAATGTATCTAATACATATATACGTATGTATGAAGTATTTGGAGAGATGGTTAGTAATAATGCACAAAATTTAAAACACAATTTTTTACTTATTTTCATTTCCTAAATTTCTACACAGCGCATAGCGGCGGCGGCGGTCACCAACTATCCGGTGTCCCCGATCATCGAGCGGTAGAGTATCGAGAGTCCACTGTATTATTTTGGGAATGTGCACGAACAGGGCAGTAGTATTGGATAATTAAATAAATAAATTACGAAATACCACATTATAGAAAGAGGAAAAAGCACCTTATGGAAATATGTTTTTTACAATATAGGAGAAATTGAAATGTAAGCGATACATTCTTTATAAACGGGCATCCTAATATTCGCTACTATTTTACTATTCTGGAAACGTTGCAACCAATGGCCCTCGATCGGATTACCCTTCCACCCACTCCTACATCTTCGCTCCAAATAGCAAAGGTCTACATGCAATACGTCACGTGCTAAAATTTTGTGAGCACCTTTTGTAGAAGTGTTATTGCCTTACTCGAGGAATAGTTAGGCTTGTGGCATCTCAGGTTAGTTCGTTCTGGTCATATGACTAGAATTCATCTGAAAGGATATGAACAAGGGAATGTAAATCCATGTATGTTTTTAAGTAGGTATTGTTTACAAAATTTAGTGATTCAATACTAGATCTACTTAGTCGACGTGCGCAAAGTAATTATTTTAACTATGTTATAGCTATAATTTCTAGCATCTGGTAAGTATATATAGACCGGTTTCACTAGGTATGGGTCATGTTATTTAAAAGCTTCCTTATCTGATATTAATCGTAAATCATTTTCTAAACGTGCGTGTAAAAATTCATTCGCATAACTAAGACTAGCAAATTCGAATTAACTTTATATACACAACACCCAAACTTCATTTTTACGACGATTTACAGCTTTTCGCAACAGTGATTTGTTAATTCTCCTACTTTTTACTAGAGTATCAATTAATCGAATGTTTTCCAAACATCACGGAAAATATAAGCTAATGAGGTCTATAAATTTCTAGGCCAATATTGTGTTTATATTTTCTATACCTAGTGAATGCTGTAAAATTTCAGATTTCAATGTTAATGCAGCGCCAGTGTGGCAAAAATATAGGCGGAAATCTATTTAGAATACGAAATTTCGAAACGTAACGCCACTTTCGGGTTTCCTCAAAAAGCAAATTTTTTTATAAACTATAAGTATTTGTACAAAATCAAAAATTAATTTTAAATAAATAAAAAGGTTTAAAGATTCATATTTTTAAGGTACTCTGTAATCAAAACATAAATTAAGTTATACTTTTCGTTTCCCAAGAAGAATACGTTTTTGCGTAAAACCGATAATAAAAAAGTTGCAACCAACTACATACTTGTGTATTTTTGAAAGAAAAGAAAGTAAGATTTTAAAATTAAATTGATAAACAGTTAGAAACCAATTTTTGCAGATTATCCCATTTTCAGATAGTAATTTCCTTTTTTTACTAGACATGCTAAATTGTCCAGGAAGTAGTCTAAAAATAATATAATAGTTATTTAAATTACAACTGCGATATCAGTGTTATTAAAATCACGAGTGGGAAATATTGCCGCGACGGACGTGACGAAGTCATGCACAGAGTTGCGATAATTTCACGAGTGCCGTAGTATGCCACAGCGCACGTATAATATAAAATTGGTTTATCTACAATCACTTAAATAAAATAATTAATTTAATTTTAATTTCAAATATTGCAAACTATAAGGAAGACATTTTTATTTTTTTTTTGTTAAATGAGAATATTTCATAGAAGAAATTTTTAATCATAAAAATATAAAATAGAAAATTATGTATCCCTTTGGCTCCAGCAACGTACAATTATGATATTTTTATTTACACGTAATATGGAGGTGAAAATACAATTATTTAGAGTTGTTCATGACCGCTTCTAGACGGAGAGCTGGCGGCCGCGGAGGTACTACGATAGTACCTCCGGCTGGAATTTTGAGGAGTGGTTGGGGGGACCATCAGGAAGTGCCATCTGCACGGATTTGGCTCAAAAACCCTGCAAAGGACAAGTCAGACGACTCAAAAGTGAAAAAAAATGTGCTCAAAAAATATTCATACCTCCGGCTGAAAATTTGCACGTTACCTGTTGGAAGATCACTGATGACGTATGTAAATCGTCAGACGCCTAGGTCGCTGCTAAAGAGGTGTCAGACGCCCTCAAATTTGTCAGTTTTTTTTTTAATTTTTATTTTCTTACCTCCGTCTGACGTTTCAACATATTGCAACAGAGACCATTCTAAGCACAAATTAAAATCGTCAGACGAAAATACCGCTGCGAAGTCCCCCTACAACGTTCACCAAGCTCGGCCCGTCTGAGACCTATATTTTTTTTCCAAAATTTATTTTCGTTACTTCCGTCTGACGTTTTTACATATTATCGAAGAGACAATTTTATGTACATATTTAAATCGTCAGACGAAAGTACCGCAGCAAATTCCCCCTGAAATATGGCGAAATTTCAGTCTAGATTGCTGAATAGTCTTTCAATGTTTTTTTTTTAATTTATTGAAACACTTGTTGGGTTAATATATGTTAGAAAAGAAAGTCAATTTATATATATATTGAAAATTTCACATTTGAAATCTTCAAACATGGAAAGTTCTTCTGAAAATTTCAAACGGTACATTCCTGCCTGTAATTCATAATGGCGATGACAGTTTCTGTGATATTGAAATTGATAGCTATTGTAACCTGTATCTTTTAAAAGTAGCAGCCTCTCGTCCGCGTCGTTTAATGTAGGTATAGGCTCTAGATAAAACGCTACTTTCTATTGTCTTTCTTGGTGGTCTTACTTGGTTCATTTATTTTTTCCGTAGGTAGTGCTTTAACGTCATTAATATTTGCAATATTTCCCACATTCTGATTCGTCAGCCCTTGTTGCATGGATGTTGATGCATCAGCATTAACCTGAACATTTAGTTGTTGTTTCTCATCACTAGTTTCCATAACGGGTACATGTAAATTGGTTCCCAAGCTAAGAAGTGTCAAACATAATTTGTAAATTGGTTCCCAATATTTTTGGTTGACTTGACCTTTATGTGTAAATTGGTTCCCAACATTTTTAGTTTACCTTTTAAGTGTAAATGGGTTCCCTAGATTTATCTAATAAAGCACGGTTTGATTTTTATAAATCTGTTTATTATACAACATACAACATAGTGGTCTACATTAAAAATAGCAACTAATACAAAATAATAACTTTCATAACTTCAATCTTTAGTAGGTAACAGCACAGTGAAAAGAAACACATTTAATAAAATATAGTCGACTAATTTCCTTTCTTGAATAAGATTCTATCATTTTTCCTAAAAATTTTTGGCGGTTCTTGTCTTTACTATTATTATATTTTAGCCGTAATATTGACGCTTTGTAATTTTAAATAATTTTCAGTTTGAAATTCTTTTTCCAAAAAAAAAAATAAAAAAGTTAGGATGTGTTTTATAAAAAGACGCATTAAAATGTTTGTGAAAAGATTCACAGGCATTAGTAGTGCGCGTAAGTTCAGCTGAGTTCTGAGCCCAAAGGTAAGGTGGAAAGAGAGAATCTTGTGTTACATAATTATCTATTAAATAATCTGAATACTTTTGAACATTCTCGTCTGTTGGTACTATCGCAAGTAAATCAAAAACAAAGCAGTCGCTAACATCATGAGGATCACTTAAAAATGTAAGATCAAAAGTCATTCGTAGCCATCTACCAATTTCAGAATGTTCATTTCTATATTCGGGTGTAAGGCCGTATTCTTGAATTTTTCTTAACCACGATTGGGCATGGTGAAACCGACACCCGATTATTTCTACTGAAGGAGAAATTTGCACCACTGCTTTACGGATGGCTTGCTCAACATCAATAACAATTTTCGAAATTCTTAATGTAATACTATTATCCTTACAAATATTGATTATTAAGTTGAACAGATTTTTATACGTTTCCGTTCGCTTATTTGGTAACAACGAAAAAATTAATGGAATATAATGCCCGTTACAATAACCATGTAAAGTAAAAAATTAGCAGAAAAACTGTGTGCAGTAATTAAACGTACCATCTAAATAAATATGTGTCACTTTTTCTAACATCTGAATATTAGATTGACCCGAAAATATCACTATCTCTTCAATTCTACTGTTACAAAGTAAAAACTGCTCACCCCTACAAGTTTAGATGTTTGCCTTGTCAAGGAAGTCAAAAGTTTCCTGGATGTTTTTCGGTAAACTTGGCTGCATTTTTCTACGAGCAGTATAGATGTTTCTTCGGACACAAGCAACGTCAGATGTAACAAATTGTGGATAGCAGATTTTCTTGAACCACTCTGCGAATAATCTTGACAGGTTTTTCGGATAGGTCCTCAACAGCTTTTCGTTTGCAGGCAGTATTAACGATTTGACGGTTTAACTCCCCCACAACGGCATCATGGGGATGCTCTTGTATATGTTTTGTAATAGTTATAATATCGTCACCTTCACCCAAAGTAAGGACAAATGATTTGCACTTTCTATTTGTGCAAGTCCATCGCTTCTCACCAGTTTTCAGGGACTTTGGAAACCATATTTATAGTTATTAATAACTATTAACTGTTTTCCTCGTTCACTTGAAATTATCAAAATTCATGATGAAAATACAACACAACTTTAAACACAAGTGATAGCCACAGAACAAAAATGCAAACTAAAACTTCAATATCTATACAATTCCATCACACCCCCAATATAATTTATTACAGCCTCAATTTGTTAAGGGGAACCAATATACCAACGACCTTTTTGGGTTTGGGAACCAATTTACATATTATTAACAGATGTTTCAATCTACCCTTTTATTTCCTACCTGCCGGGAACCGATTTACCAACACCCTCCATAACGACTGCAGCAGAAGCTGCTGAAGTTAATGTGGATGGCTCGTTTAAGGACGTTTCAGTTCTCACCAACTCCATGTATTTATTGATATATTTTTTCGGCAAAGACGTAAAATTCTTGTAGCATTTAACGTGGCACTCACTTTATTTATTGTCGCCGACAAAATAACCTCCCTATATTTTAACTTTAATTTTTTACGAACTTGAAGAACTTCCTGGCACTTCTTTGGTTTATTCGCGTTTAGTAACGGTATTAACTTAGTTATATCAGTAACTTCACTAATCACATACTTCCTATTAGACGTCATTCCCGCAGAGTGTTCTCTATTTCCAACAACGCTACGGAAGATATTTGCGCGCATAGCCGAATCAGCAGTTTTTTAAATAATCGATAATATCAAGCGCGTCGGGGGTGAGTGAGCTGAAATTTTGTGATATTTCAGGAGGATTTTGATGCAGTATTTTCGACTGACGATTTAAATATATAATTAAAATTGTCTTTACGATAATATGTAAAAACGTCAGACGGAGGTAACGAAAATAAATTTCCGAAAAAAAAATAATACGGCTCAGACGGGTCGAGCTTTCTGAACGTTGTAGAGTGACTTCGCAGCGGTATTTTCGTCTGACAATTTTAATTTGTACTTAGAATGGTCTCTGTTTTAATATGTTGAAACGTCAGATGGAGGTAAGAAAAATTTTTTTCAAAAAAAAAATTACAGATTTGAGGGCGTCTGACACCCCTTTAGCAGCGACCTAGGCGTCTGACGATTTACATACGTCATCAGTGACCTTCCAACAGGTAACGTGCACATTTTCAGCCGGAGGTATGAATATTTTTTGAGCAATTTTTTTTTCATTTTTGAGTCGTCTGACGTATCCGTTGCAGGGGTTTTGAGCAACATCCTTGCAAATGGCAATTTCTGATGGTCCCCCCAACTACTTCTCTAAATTCCAGCCGGAGGTACTATCGTAGTACCTCCGCGGCCGCCAGCTCTTAGTCTATTCGTACGATTGTGAGCATGTATTACACGCTCGAGTGTTATTTTGCCCCAATTCTCGAACGCAGTAACTGGAACGTGCAACGTAAATATTGTGATTCTCCTCGACATGGGAACAAAAAGTAAGTAGGTAGTTTTTGTATGTAAATTTAGTTTCAGATTAAAGGTAGAATACAGCGAGTTGTTAAAAACATATCAAATTCACTAATAGCATTAGAATTTATGCAAAAACATTTTATTGGGTGTGAGCTTAGATTTCACGTCTTATGCCGTCTTACGCACAATTGTGAGCGCCGCGCCGGCGCCGCACAGTAGATGATTTGACCCAATTAGTGAGAGCATATAAGTTTAATATAGTGCTATTATTTATATGCGACGATATGAAAGAATTTGTATATTTTATAGTTTTAAATTCAGATTTTGCCGAAACTTGCCTAAACTAAAATAAATTAGGAAAAATTAGGAACGTGCGGAAACTGGGTGTTTTCAAGCATGCGAGAAGCATTTCGTTAGACAATTTGCCAAAAGGCATTTCTGAAGAGTGAAGGCTGTGTGCACGTGCAAAATGTACTAAATGAAACACTTTTTGTATTCCATGCCAACCAACAAAAACTCAGAAGGGAACTCTCTAATAGTCTTTTAGACAATTCATCTAAAATATACTTTTCCATTCCTTTTCTTAATACTCAAACTAATAGCCAAATCTCTAAAATCATTCGCCATTATGTCAGTAATTCTTTAATTTCATGTAACAATAGAAATAAATTAAAAACTTTATAAATAATACAAAGGATAAAATAGACACTCTCTCAAAAAGTGGAATTTATAAACTGTCTTGCAATTCTTGCGATAGTACATACATAGGTAGAACATGTAGACCCCTCAAAGTTCGCATTAGTGAACACTTAAATAGGAATATGAACTCTGCTTTTGGTGAACATTTGCGTGATCATGACCACAGTTTCAGCCTTCACTCTAACGTTAAAATTCTTCATAACGTCTCATCAAAACACGTCAATAGGCTGGATTTTCTGGAAGATATCGATATCAACAGTTGAGTTAGCTCAGGCTAATCTCTTCTCCTAATCAGTTAAGCTCTTTCTTTTCTTCCTTTTTTCATTTCCTGGAGTAGAGTTAGCCCAGGCTAATCTCTTCTCTTAATTAGTTAAGCTTTTTCTGGTTCTTCCTCTTTCAATTCTTCAAGTGGAGTTAGCCCAGGCTAATCTCTTCTCTTAAGTAGTTAAGCTCCTTCCTTTTCTTTCTCCTTTTTTCAAATTCTTGGAGTAGGTTAGCCCAGGCTAATCTCTTCTCTTAGTTAGTTAAGCTCTTTCTGGTTCTACCTCTTTCAATTCTCCGAGTTGAGTTAGCCCAGGCTAATCTCTTCTCGTAATTAGTTAAGCTTTTCATTGTTCAATTCTTCGAGTTGGGTTAACTAAGGCTAATATCCTCTATTAAGTATTTCATTAGCAGCCCACTTATTTAAGTACTTTTTTTCACTTTCGAAAAAAAAAATTTTTTTCAACCTACTTAATCAACCATTTTAAAAAAAAATTCAAATAAGTCTTGTCTTGTCAGACCTTTTAATATTGATCAAATCAATTTGTTGGGTCTCGTCTGGCACAGTGGCAGTTTTTCTACAATTTAAGTATAATTTATAAAAATCAGATATTTTAACACTTTTATTCATCTCTCACACATTACTTTTTTAAATTTAAAACTATCGCCATTTCCTGACGTATTGCTTTCTGCGTCGGCGGTCGTCGGTTTACTTGTCAAACTTGTCAACGGAGACATGTTTGTCGTTCCATTAAAACGTGGTTCCCTCGTCGGTCTGTTCTTTGCTTATTGTTAAATTATGTGAACCTTTTCAAAAAATATAACGTGTAAGTTAAATTTCGATGTGACCGATATCGTTTGATGTAGTTTTGTGCCCCTTTGTGGATATGTCTGTCTTTGCACTGACAAGTGAGTGAAAAGACTTCGACCATTTTCTTCTCATTTTGCTTAATAACGTAAGAGAAAATAAATTCAAAGTTCGATTTTATTCTTGCCACAGTTTACATCACAATTCCATTTACAATTTTTCATTTCTTAACCCAAAATCCTACAGCATTTACTGTTTTTCACTAATGGGTGGTTCTTTTACTCACTTTCCAGGTAACACTGAGGATGGCTCCGGCTGAAAGCGCTCTGTTCGCTAGTTTAGAGGTCATTTTGGATCAAAATTTTATGCATGGAATACAATAAGTGTTTCATTTAGTAAAACTGAAACTGCCTGTTACCAGAGCGAAAAATTGACGAGAGGCCCGTTATTCAAGTTATAGCGGCAATTTTTTTAAATATTGCTAATCTTGTAGAATCAGAATCTGGGTTCTGCTTTTGCAATGGAATTACCTCTCTGTATATGAACATATTAACAGAATCTATTTCACTCCAACAACAGGCATTTTCGGATTCAGCGTGGTAGTGAACCCCCAGAAATGCTTATACCAAATCAATATATGAAATGCTCCTCGCAGCCCAAATCTTGAATTCAGTTTTCAGGCTATTTTTTTTTAGTTGGCTTCACATCAAATATAGCGCGCAAATCTCTTATTGAATAGCTGCGTATTAAAGGTCCATTCCCTTTTCAGACCCCTGAAAGCTGAGCCCTAATTAACAAATACAAGGACAAATTAGGATTGGTGAATGGCAACAAAAGTACCGAAAGCATGTTACAGTGTACGGCAATAAACTTTCCTGAGGTGTCAAAAAAGAGGTGGATAAAGGGTCCTCGAACATACGATATGTTATTAAAACATTGTACTACGTTGTTAATAAATGCATAGATGTTCTAGTAAATGACACAAAGAAATCGCTAGTTGATAGGCCAATCAAGTATTTTAATAAAAGTGGGAAAAAACTCAAGATTTGGTGGAAAGTCAGAGCCCAGAAGAATTAGCATTTGCTGCAAAAACCAGCCTAAATATCTGTTGCAAAAGACATGCGGCCCAAGTCGTTGAACAAACTTTGAAGTTTAAGTTTATGCCAGTTTCGGAAAGAAAATAGAAACATTTTCTGTATAAGAAGCTTGGGCTCTTCTTATAGACGTAGGACTATCAAAAAACGGATATCAGATTCTACGAAATCATTTAAGAGAAAAATATATATGCACTCTACCTTGCTACGATCTACTACTAGACGCAAAAAATAGTGTTTACCTTCAGAAGATTCAACATTGTTTACAGATGAATCTGCTAAAATAAAACTGCAAACTTTATTAGAGTCTACTACTACAAGATTGGCACAAGTAGTACAGCAAGAGGCTTATCTAGGTGGCAGATAAAAATGTTTCAAACATTGTCAAGTCCAGATCAGCAGCAATACAAACAAAAATTATCCGACCAAATGATGTCTGACTAGAATTTGTTTCTGGCTTCCATTGTACCTATTCAACTTTTAGACCTGCTGACAAAATCATTTTATAGCATAATCCACGTGTTTCGTCTACTCGATATTGTCGTCCATTCTGTTTTTTTTTTTAATACATAAAAGAAACCAAAGAAGCCACCAAAGCAAAAATTTGCCGCATGGAGGCTGAAATTAAACAATCATACTTTTCACATTATATACACTTTTGTAATCACAATGACTGATGGATAATATGTAACTTTCTGACAGATACTTCATCACAGGTATGTTACTATATCTGGAGCGTCCCTAAAAAATGTGAATATCCTCGAAGCGGTTAAAAAGTTCAAACCAAAACCAGGTCCTTAATTATTTTGCATGCGAATGCTTCTTACATATTATAGTTTCAGGGATACTCTAAGCACTTAAGAATATAACCGCCTCCACCTATGCATTTGAATAATGACATAATGCTTACTGCTGTACATGATTGTTAGGTGGTTAGATTATTTGTCTAAGTTCCGTTGTGACGTAATGATAAAATAAAAATAGGTAAACCAAATCAAGAACTCATTGATAAGTATATCTCAGAAAACTCCAATAACGGTGTCTTATTATTCGACCTCGAATTATTATAATGCCAGAAATCGACTTAACAGCTTCATGATGTTCGTCGACCTCCTATGGCAAAACCGAAGATGATCTGGATTAAATTTGATTTCGACCTTTACGGATAATCTCCAATATAGCCGAAGAATTTTCGACGACCCACGGAAGAGCTTAAGATAGACCACGCTCGAGTTTAATCATAAAAAATTAAGCGATCCGGAATTGCTATTCCCTGTACGCAAAGGCAGTAATCCTTGTGGTTTGTCCTTATTCTGTTTCCTGGAAGTCAAGACGTATAATGTATTCTGGATTTAGGGAAATCGTTTTATTTACGGCGTACGGCACCGCGGTTTTTAATTCCTGATTTTCGCTAAGCGTCTATTAAATTTCAAATTTTCAGTATTAACAACTATTAGATTTTTCTTCCGGATTGGCCTCAATTACTATACTATAACTTTTGTAAAATAAAATATTTGGGTCATATTTTCAAGGGTAAACAGATATTCTCTTTGAAAATTCGGAAATGTCTAATATGGACGTCCAGCAACCTAATTCTGATTGATGCCTACGTTTCCTTAGCTCGTTGATGCAATTTCGTTTCTTCATCTGTGTAATTGGGGTGTTCCTATATGCTGCAGGAGTTCCAGTGTAGTGAGAAATTCTTTTAGGGCGTTCTGCAAACTTTTTTCTAGGTAGTGAACGAGATTGAACCGTCACGCGTCAGGCTCGGCTATGTAACACTCATTGGGGTCTTATTTGGATCACTCTGTACATCTCGTCAGTATGTGTAATATCTTAATTCGAATAACTGACAAATTATAAGCATACTAATCAATAAAGACCTGATTTATGTATTTTGCATTTTTTGCATATTTTTGAGTTTTTAAAGGAGAAATGCATATTCTAAGAACTATTGCCTATCCAAGCAAGTTTTGGTATTTCTGTGTTATTTTCCTTACGTTTTATGGCCCTCCACAGCCACACCTCCTGAACAGTGCGTCGCCTGAACCCGACTTAAATTGGGATATCCCTAAGGGGACAATAAATAGGCTAATAAAGTATATAAAGTTATAAACGATTCTTCCATTGAGAAATTGCATTAGACTGTGCATTTTTTGGGCCAGATGTTTTAACTAGAATTTCTTTACCTATGCTTTATACCTTCTATAAATTATTTATTTGTTCACATTTGTTACAGTTTACCAGTATTATTGAGATTGTCGTGTGTCGAAGCCGCAGTTAGAATTGTACGCCCAAACAAAGTAAAAGTAAAAACAAAAGTGGTGATTATGTCGAAAATACGATGTGCTTCTTGAATTAAGGCTTATCCAGAACTTGTTTTGGACGGCGATCATGTTCTTTGCAGGCCTTGTTCAAAAGTTGTTCCCTGGTTGAAGAAATTCCAAATAGACCAACACTTTAAGAGGCTGTCTCACATTGCTAATGCCCTATCCTCACGGCGCTACATGACTTCAACAAGACATTTAGGTCATGCAACAAAAAAAATGTCTCCAACACGAACTATTCACACGAGATGAAATAATATATCTAGATTAATCGCGAATACAAAACCATTGCTAGTTACAAGTTATGCAAAATAGGAAGAACCCTCAGATGCGCAGATAAAAGAAAAGGACAGTGTACGATAGAGATAGCGAAGATCAAATTTTAGTAAAGTACATTTCGTGTAAAGCATAGTTACCAGTTTGGTATAGTAAATTAATTGACTGCGGATTTGTTGGATTTTGTCTGAAGTCAAGATTTCTTTTTGGTAACTGGCCACGTGCGGAGGATTCCGGAACAAAATGCGCCATTTCCTTCCTCAATGGGTGCCTGTAGGAGAGAGCCTTGCTCCTATTCCTCATCACCACCAAAAACCCTAAGTAATATATGTATTTTACATTTTGTACATACTCATTTATTTTCTGTACTATATACTCATGGCATAAATAACTAAATTATAATTTTTTAACGATTCTCACAGGGGATTAAATGTACTGCACAATACTGCTATATGGAAAGTGTTATTCCTGAATTTGGTTCGAAATTTATTAATTCATGCACTTGTTATATCATGCAATTTCATCGAACATAAGATAACTTGGG
This sequence comes from Pissodes strobi, assembly GCA_016904865.1. Classification (NCBI taxonomy): domain Eukaryota; kingdom Metazoa; phylum Arthropoda; class Insecta; order Coleoptera; family Curculionidae; genus Pissodes; species Pissodes strobi. The sequence continues at coordinate 31,689 of MU190084.1, forward strand.
CCTGGAACAGGCATAACATAACTTTATTATATTCATTACCTTTTTTTAAGAAGTAATATTCAGGGGAAATGACGCGTATTGAATAGGGATTCATGATACCGTCCTCGGTATCATGTTGCAGTCGACCACATTTGTCTTTATGGGATCTCGTATTATAATAATAAGATATAGGTTGTATAATGGTTGTATATTATTTTTAATACATTTCTTTTCCACTTTGAATTTTGATTACAAGAACTTGTAAAGTACTACATAAGCTTAGTTAATTTAGATTTATTATTAATTGCATAAATGGAAAGGATTTTATCTTGCCTGGGGTTTTAAATTTTTAAAGAACAAATTAAAGTAAACCAGCGGATAGATTGTATAGTTTTTCTTGGGGCTTTTATTATGCCAGTTACAGGATGATGTGATATTGATTATATGGCGTTCGCCATTTTGCCTAGGATGGCTAAATTTCTATTGGGGTCTTATTATTATTTTTAAATACTCTTTTTGTGGGGAGAGGAGTGTTCTAAAAGTGGAGGCTGCCTAAAATTGCTGTAGGAGAATGCTTACTTAGCGCTTGTTCTATTTTAGGGGTTTTATATGGAACGAGTTAAATAGGTAATGTAGCTACCAGTCAGTACGGTTGATTGTTTTTTGGTAACGACTGCAGCCACAGAAGTAGGGGGCACTACCTCAATTGCCACTGAAAGCTTCATGGATCCCAAGGCGCCTAGCAGCCTGCCTGCAGAAGGCCGGGGGTGATATCGGCTGAGACCAGATAAGATGAGTTTGTGATCTTCTACATAATGTTATTGGAGTGTTATTAGTATCTTCAGCGTTGTATTAGATAGCGTGTTTTATTTCTTTGTGCGTTGTATTGATATAAATATTTTTGGAACTGTTTAGGTGTAAGCACAGCTCACCAATAACTGCTATATTTACTAGTGTGGACCGATTAATGCTGATAGTTTGTTTTTATATTATATTTCTCTATTCTTACAATTTAACATATATCGTGGTAAATGATAAACTTTGTCGTTCTGATTGATGAACTATCTACCATCACGTAATAATATTACGTGATGATACTTTATAGCTGATTCGCCAAGTATTATTTATATACTACTGCGACACGTATACCATGGTAGACGCGCACAAAGTTTTTTAGCAACAGGGATTATACTGGTAACTCTTAATTAAGGGCAGGTACCATATTAGTTATTTTATATTGCTAACTCATTTAAAAGTAATTGGCATTACTTTGAAATTCTCTATGAATTCTCGCTAGACTTGGTACTTGTTTTTTCTGCTTTATGGAAATTGTGGATTGTTCTGCATTAGACACTTTAATAAGCATCGTCCAAAGCTATTTTGCTTTTTGTGTTTTCACGTTTTTGTTTGGCGTGGAAAATGATGTAGCTGTACCAGATTCGACCTTTATGGATTCCTGCTTAATTCGTTTAATTGTGCTTAGACTAATCTTGTCAGCGGCAGTGGTTGAAACGCGCTCGTGCACTTTACTGAAATCAATTACTGGTCTTCCTGCATCTGCTTCTTGTTTCATAAACTGTATAAAATTATAAAATATTTCGCGGTTTTGACCGTTTAATACTCGGCGGTCAACTTTGCTTTTTAAAGGGATGATTAAAATAATTCAAATAATTAAAAAATTCATTCGCAAGAAACGTCCTACTTTTTTAGCAGACTGTACAGAAGTGTGCGTGTCAAAGGCAATCAAGTAATGAGCTAGCCCCGCCCACCTGTTTACAGCGCACTCGAAGGTCAGGGCTTTTCCTATTTTGCGAGACTTGTAATTAGCCCATAAAAGGTGCCATATCACGCGACAAGTGTTGACAAGCAACATGTATCGCAGTTGTTGTATCGCTTCCATGTGTCGCGTCGTATAGAGTCGCTGATTCAAATAAACTGCAGCAACATCCGAGCGACATATCGCTCGCATGTCGTGTTGATGTCATGCAGCATGTTGAGGATAGGGCCTGAAGTTCACAAGATGAAGTTGGGTCCAATTCAGTCAATTTCGAAGCAGTCTTTTGGGAATTTTAAAATGAAAACTTGTCCAGCGAAGCTCAGCAAATGCTACAGGCGTGAAGAAGAAACTGTGTAAATTCACATTATACATTAGAGAGATATAGTTCGCTTAGCCGTTGTTGACCCTCGAAACGCATGCAATTGCATGCGTTTCGAGGGTCAACAACCGCTGGGCGAACTATATGAACGTGGATCATGAGAAGGAGTTATGGTATTCATTAAATCTTTAGCCACAGTTACAAAGTAATTTTTTAGTTTGTCAGGTGAAATAGCGATTGTGCCAGACAAAGAAGTCTTATTCCTTAAGTCATTCACAATAGACCATGATGATTCTTTAGCACCGTTACTGGATATAGCCAGCATCTCATTATAATAAATGTCCTTGGCAGCTTTTATAGTTTTATGATAGACTTTTCTGTAAAGTTTCACCTAATCATGGAAGAAGACGGTGTCCGAGTATTTTTTAGGTGAGATAATGAACGCATGTTCTTTGCAGATGTGCGTAAGCCTTTATTTGACCAGAGTTTATGTAGTTTAATTTTGATTGGCCTAACCTAAAAGGATTTGAACGCCAAAGTAGATAAAGTTTTTATAAATCTAGAAAATTCGGTATCGACATCATCAGATAGGACAACCCAGTCAGTTGTTAGACAAAGGTGCTTGAAATTTAGAAAATTTTTGTCCGAAAAAATACGGCATAATTTGCGTGAAGCAATTTTGCATTTGGATTTTACCGAAAATGCTGTTAATACTGCGTCATGATCAGAGAAACCCGAGTTAAGTTATTCTAGTTGATGAGTTAAAATGCATGGTTAAACCAAAAGAATCAAAAATGGACCGGAGAGATTCTTGAGCAGCATCCACACTGGAAAAGTCAACATTAAGATCGCCACACAAAATTAATTTGAACTCAAAAGAAAACCAAAATTATTATTAAAATAATTATGATTTTTAAGTTTTTGTCGTGACATTTCGCCACTCTTTATATAACATACAAAGCTGTAGCGTAACATGTTAATATTAATGATTGGAATTATATTTAGAGAAGGGAATACCTAATATTTGGATCCGATAAAGAACAAAATTAATAAGCGTAGCAGAAAATACCCCATGCAATTAAGAGTATAATCGCCTCCCCTCCCCTCCCCCTTCATGCACTGGGAAATCTACAGGATAGAGAAAAATGTTCCATTATATATGTTATATTTTAATAATATTATACTTTCGTACTCCATTTTCCATAGGCGCGCATCAACTTTCGTAATTTAAATGGGACACCCTATATATTATTATTAATATGGGTCTGTGACGCAACGTTTCGGATTTATTGTCGTTTTTTTAGAATTAGACCTATTTGTCAATGGACATATCTAAAGGATTCAACAATATTTTGAAATTTTGTTTGCGCAGACAAATAGAACAAATATATGATTTATTTATTTTTAGTACCAACTTTTTCCTATTGGAAAATAATGCTGTGTTGTCAAAATTCGTGCGTCGTTAATTTTCTTGATTGTTTAAATGTATCCATGTGTATATTATGTCAGCTCTAAATAAAGTATAAAAAAATGATTTTAACGATATTTAACAAGGTGGGTCTGCGGCTCACCGTTTTTGGACTAATTGCCGATTTTAATTGTTAATTTCTTAATCAATTTACCTAAATCGTTGTTAGTAATAATCTATATAATACAATATTTCTTTGCACGAAATAATTACTTCAAAAACTGTTGAATGTGTCACTAATTTTGGGCAATGCATGTAGTATGTACAGTTCCTAAATAAAGAATGGCAGTTCCTACCAAATTTAGACTCGTTTTTTATATATTGCATACCTTCTCGAATTCAGTATTGAAGATTCTGCATTTTTAATTGTTTGTACTTATAAATCAACTCTTTAAGTGTACCCCCTAGAAATAATCGAGGTGGCATAGATGCCGTTTTCCCCAATCTACTTTCTGTGATGTTCATTGAAATAGTTTCTTATTGCCTTCCCTCTGTAATAGAGTGCACCAACCTACTGCCGAAATTAAATTTGCTTCAAATTTAAATTTTGATGAGAAAATATGGGACCAATAATTTTGTGCCTCCAAATAGCACATTAAACATTCACCGATTTTTCCGACTTTCACGAACTAATATCAACAAAAAATTTATTTCTCCTGAACTGTGTATTTATTTGACATACTTATTTACAGTAGTCGGCTTTGACCATAAAGATAAAACTGATTTCTTTCTTTTATTTATTGTCATAGTAACAAACGTCTGAACCTTAATATTTCAACAGTTACTGATCGTGATCCATCATTAATCGTTGCTTATGATTCTCGTTTATTAGTTTTATATTATATTTTACTTTTGCAATACTTGGTTATTGTATAGTATAGAAGAAAAGATTGATATGTCAGAATGTTATTTATTTAGGCCATAAAAATCGAACTCTTGCTATCAAGAATTACAGAACCAAATTTCCTTATACACTGCATCCAGAGAAAAAGATTTTCGACAAAATTTGTCAGCAATTTAAGAGAACAGGAGGCCTGCAGTCCTGGTAATAGGAAAAGAGAGGTCGCTAAATTTTAAACGTAGAAAAGCATGCCATCTGGCATCGTTAGACCTATATGATAATATTTAGAACGATGAGTCCATATTTATAACATCGAACAAAATATTTAATAGGAAAACACTCAATATTGGAGCAGTGAAAAAAGGGATATCGTGAAAATCAAAAAATCGGGAAGAACTTCGGTAGAGGTATGATGTGCTATTTGCAGGGACAAAATGATTGGTTACTTAGAATTGTTAAATACTATCCAACCCCTAATTAAAAACATACGCGTGTTGATGGAAATAAGAGTACCCTCTCAACATCTACAAACAAGTAGACCACATATAATAAATAGCCCTTACAGAAACACAAGTATATTCTACAACAACAACAGTAACCTACCTCTACCCTGGTTACGATGTGTAGACATACCAACTCGGATCTCAAAAAGGGGTAAATTTGCCCCCCTTCTATTTCTAACCACAAATCCTGACCAGTACATAATTGCAGGTGGTCCGCCATTAGGTACTTCCGAGCACAAACTTATTACAACGGTTTGTGAACTGCCACTCCCACAGAAGAATCCACCATTGCCACGTAAAATCTGGCATTACAATTGTGCAAACTGGGATGATCTAAGAGAATTCTACCGGGATTTTCCTTGGCAGTAAATAATAACTTTACAAAATGGTCTCTTCCACCTTTGAAGGACGAACGCGGCGTCACGGCAACTACAGCTAAGGAAAAAAGCAAACATGCTCGCCGAAATGTTTTCATCGCACTCTACCTTAGAGTCCCCCATAGCAAGGCTCTCCCCACCAAATTCAACATCAACACTACTATGACAGAAATTAAGTTTCACCACCGTGATATTCGTAAAACCCTCAAAGAGCTAGATATGCAAAAGGCATCAGGGCCGGATGGAATAAGTGCCATCGTGTTAAAGAACTGAGCCAACGAACTAACACCCATTTTATCCAGAATTTTTTCCTGTCTTACCAAAAAGAGATTTATCCATCATCTTGGAATGTCGCCCGAGTACAACTTGTTCCAAAAAGGCAAACCACGCCCTCAAACTATCTCCCAGTTGCCTTGCTTCCAATAATCTCCAAAGTCTTGGTACGTGTAGTCAATCAGCAACTACTCAAGCACCTCGAGACTAGCAGAATAATTAGCGATAACCAATACGACTTCAGCAAACAGAGATCGACAGGAGATATATTGGACTATGTCACTCATATATAGAGTAGGGCAATTGAGCACTACGGAGAATCTCCAGCGATTGCATTGGATATTTCGAAGCCATTTGACAGAGTTTGGCATGTCGGATTGCCAAACAAACTGCCGTCCTTCGAACTGCCAGAGTCTCTCGGCTGCTGGCTTGCCACTTTCCTTAAGAACCGATCTCTGAACGTTGCAGTTGATGGAGACATCTCAAGCACATTCACCATTAATACGGGAGTACCTCAGGGAATACTTTCACCAACTCTATTTCTAATCTATATTAATGACCTGCTGATCTAAATCAATAATCCTGTTTACAGCTGTGCAGATGACATCACCCTTGTCCCCCAATTTAGATCAGTAAAACCTTTACCTGCGACTGAGACTTATCACCGCAGACAGGAGCAGATTACAACAATTAATCAAGATCTTGAGAAGGTTCGAACCTGGGGCGACAGGAATTTGGTCCAGTTCTATGCAGCAAAAATCCAAGCAGCCACGTTTACCAAGAAAGTTAATACGGCGGGCTTTGATATTATTATGGCGGATCGACCATTCCTTCATCCTCGTCAATCGGACTACTGCGTGTCTCGGTCAACAGCAATATGTTCTGGCATGACCACGTTCCTAACATCGCGAAATCAGCTTTGCAGACGCTTGGTGCGCCATTTCGCCACAAAAACCGTATAAACCGCAGCAGCTGCTCTTGCTCTACAAAGCCCAAATAAGACCGTGCTTGGAATATTGCTACCACATTTGGGGTGCCGCAACTAAGCTCACCTTAAAGCTGCTGGATTCCATTCAGAAGAGCTGTGCGTTTTCACGTATACACCGCTCGTCGAGTGCCGTAGGATCTCTCTTTTGTGTGTGTGCCACTGTTGTAAAAAAATATATACAAGAGTATAATATTGTTAACATATAAATCAAACTAAGAAACTTTAATATGGAACTTTTTCTCTATTTTGTATATTTGATGGAATGGTGGTGTCCCAAGATAAACGGTCTACCATGTGCATAAACTATAAGCAAAGAAAATAGTAGTAGTAGAATTATTAAATATTAAATGTAAAATCCATAAATTTACGCGCGGCCTAGGAAGCCGGCGATTATCAGAATATGAGATCACCATTGTTGCCTATCCGCCCGCGAGATGATGTTAAAGCTAGCTCGGCAAACGTGCCACCAAAGAAAATTTTAATATAATTCTCTTTGATGCAATATTCCCAGTTCGTTGCAATCGGCGTTCAGCGCTGGTTTTGTATTCATAATCATAAAGCCGTTGTTTGAGTAAATTGCGGATTAATTTTGTGGATATACCAATAAAACGTCAGGTAATGCTACCAGTATTTTGACTGCCAGGCAGTAAAAGAAAGCATTGATTACTTCTAATTCCTTACAAATATGAGTAAATTTGGAAGTGGATTATTAATTATGGTAAGTATTGATTTCACAGTATTTTGTTATATTGTTTAATGTTTTTGGATACATATTATATTTATCAAGGAAATAATATTAGCTAATATTTTTTTGATATACTTTACTAAGTTATTTCAAGTAAGGGCAAGTAGAAGTAAAATGTAATTTATGAATATTATTTTGTTGTTGATTGAACATCATTGTGGTTAAATGATTTTAATATTTATTGGTCTTATTATTTAGGGTTTAAACCGAGGTTTAATAATATAAATATTTTTACTCCTTACAAAATATTTCATTAGCGATTTAGTGTATTTGCAACTCCGCCCCTAACGTGAAATAACTTACTTAAGTACACCAAATAAAATAATTGCGTGCTATTATTTCAATTCCTCGATAGATATCGGAACACATTAAACAATATTACAGAATAATGTAAAGTAAATACTTGCCACAATTGGTAATCCACTTTTTGCGAAATTTATTCATCTCTTTAAAGAAATCGAAATCGACGCTTACAGTTTCGTTTACTGATTCTGCAATCAAACTACTGGCAAGCATTACCTGACATTTATTAATAGGTATATCGATAAAATTAATGATTAAGAATAATCCAAATATTTACCCGCAAAATTGTTGCTAGCTCTTTAACCCCTAGACCTATAAGGGAAAATAAATATATTTTGTTTATCCAACCATTTTTTCTTAAGGAAAAGTTGTCCCAAATGTCATTAAGAAATATAGATAAGCATATTTAAATACCATTTATAATAGTAGCTTCGCAAAGCATCATTTAACATTTAAGTAGTACGAGTATGCTTAATAGACATATAATTACAAGATCAATCGACTTACCTGTAAGGAAGATCGATCGGAATTATCCGAGCATCTTCGCCGTCCCTCATTACACTTTGTAGTATACAACTTTTTCCCAATCGGTACAATTTTTAAAGAAGTTATCTAAAAATATGGTGATTCAGCCGACCCTGGCTAGCCGCTCGAGCTCATCGCCTTGATGCGTCATTACAATTTTGGTTCGTGAGATTTTTGATTACATTGCATTTGGGGTGAAAGGGAGAAGGTAAAGACTGGGTGGGTTTGTAATGAGGGACGGCGAAGATGCTCGGATAATTCCGATCGATCTTCCTTACAGGTAAGTCGATTGATCTTGTAATTATCCTTCGCATCTTCGCCGTCCCTCATTACACTTTGTAGATGTTTAAAGTATTTGCGATGTAATCTACATTAACTGAAAATTGCGATATTTCTGTAGTCCTAGATTTGTAAGGCCCTTTTTATAAACTAAAATTAAAATTTATAACCATTAGATTTAATAACACACATATGAAGGTACATATATCATGTTTAACGCTTAACTGATATTAACCTTTAACTTATTTTTAATACTATACCAATATTCTTATGTAATATGATAACAAGTTGGTAAGTAAGTTATAATTGTAGCTCAATTTTTAAATGATTCCTTAGAAATTATGGTTCAGTAAACAAGATGCAAATCCAGTGGGATTACCCACGCCAAGTTTGTTATAGAATTTTGAGAGTGCTTTTGATTTTTCTGTCGTGCCAGCTGTCTTCTGAATGGTTTGTAATGTAACTCCAATTCTTTGAGCTGCTGAAGTTGCCTCGTGTCGCGTGCTGTGTGCCCCAATGATTTCCGTGTTTATACTGCTGGCTTTTAGTATTAACTTGACCCATCTGCTAATGGTTTGACTGCTATCTGGGTGATAGGGCTTTTTGTGAGTGAGTATTACATTTTCTTTGGTTTTGCTACTTGTGGTATCGATTGCATCTGCAAATGCAACGTTCTATTAGCATATTTACAGTATCTGTGAATGCCGTAATTTCTGTTTTTGAACAGAAAAAAATAGGTATGTTCACTAGCTGCAACTGCAATTGCAGACAGTGGAGGGTACGATCGATTTTATCTGCTAATACAACGAACTATTCACCTTTTATTGACTGGTAGCACTCTTTTTCCTTTTGTGCGTTCTATGTAAGTCTCTAATAGTGTGGCTATACATAGTTCAGGTTGATTGGTAAAATAAGGTAATATCAAATTAGGTTGAAGCCTGTTTAAGCCACTTGCTTTTATTTTATCCGGGAATCTGATTTCAATTATGTATTCATATTTAAAAATATTGTCTATTTTTACTTCCGGGTTGTCAGTGTGCCGGTGTGCCGTTATTAGTATTAAGAGTGTTACTAGCTTTAAAGTTAGATTTGTAGATTTAAGGATTCGTGAGGGTACATGCTCTTTAAGCGCTGTAGAACTGGGTAGGAATCCCAAGTAATTGAGTATTTTGGGTTTGGGGGTCTTATGTTAAATGTTCCATTGAGAAACCTTTTTATAACCGCTTCGTCTTTTGTTTAATATTCAATATTGGAGAGAGCGCAGATTTGTGTGAGTTCATGGTAGAGTAGGATGACTCCGAAGACAGTTGAATGTTTAGGAGTTCAAGAATAAGTTTACGGTTTTGTTATATATTTGTTGGCGCTTAGAAAAACAGAAATTCCCCTATTTATTTTAAGCATTTCCGTATTGTTTGAGAGCGCTGTCTGTCAATGAAGAAATAATCACTTTTATCGCTTCATTAGGTATGCTTTGTTATAGAAAGGCTCTCCTGACAATGAGGAAGTTTCATCAATTTTTTATTTTTTATTTGTTTTTATTATTGCTGATTTCGATAGCCCATGAAAAATAAGTGAACACGTGTTTCTTCTTTTTCCATAAGCCGAAAAATGAGGCAGATACAACGCCTTGAGATGTGCTTATGACGTCATAAATCGCATGAATTGTTACGTCACACCATGCATAGTATATCTATATATACAAAACTAAAAACTGGTATAGCTCTTGTAATATTCATCTTTAGTGGAAATAAAAAAAGTACGTATCGATTTCTTTTTCACTGATCTATAGTTTGCAATAAAAAATAATCAGTTTAATTTCTCAGGAGACTTCCTAATTTCCCTACGGCCAGGGAAATTTTCTTCTACAATGGTTGTTTCTCTCTGCAAGGAGATTTGAGTAAGTATTTTTCAGGGTAAAAGATAATAGACTGTTCTGCCAGTAGGTCTCTTTTCTCTTGTATAAACCCCAAAAATGAGCATTGTTGCCCGGGAATAACTACGCTTTTTCGGAATTTATATAAAACCTAAATCTTGTGATGTTTGTGTAATTTTATTTATACTTTTAAGCAATTCTCTTTTGAATTACCAATAACTAGCCAATCTACTAAGTAGAGTACAGTTTTTATACCCTTTAATTTTACATATCTTACAACTGGTTTCAGTTTTGTGAAAAGATATGGGGCTGTACATAAACCAAATGAAAAACAATTAAATTGGTATAGTACGTTGCAAAAAACGAATCTTAACAACTTTTTTGACTACTGTGCATAGTTATAAGGAAATATGCATCTTTAAGATCAGTTTTCCCCAAAAATGCGTATTTTGAAATTGAATTTTTTGCCGTCCTGTGTAGTCTTCTACTTTGCTAACCGGAGTGGTGTCCTATTGAAAGGGATTCGGTACCCACTCTATTATTGAACTGTTTACCTTTCATTTCTGCCAATTTTGAACGTACAATTCTAGTTCAGACGGTTGGCTAATTAAATTATTGAATGGGAGGGCTAAGGCACTAATCTCACGGACTATAGTTGTTTCTGTAATTGATACAGTAGTTGTCTTGGCAGGATTTAGTACTCTCTTCGAGATTTAATTTTGCTGGTCTGAGGACATTGCAGTTGGAAGCTGGTGGATACTTCTCTGTCATACAGTTTGTTTTTTTTATTTATCTTTTAGTCCTTTTAATAAGTAATTGTCCCATCTAAAAACTATCTGAGGTTCTGGCCTCGTTACTTTGTTCAGGACCATCTGGTGCTTCTCTATCACACTGTCATAAGTCTTGATTCGGATAAATTATTTCCTCAGCTAGCGTGAGAGGGTCTTCTAATGCATCTGCAAATGCAAAAGAATTTTCTTGGTTTTGCTACTTATGATATCGATTGCATCTGCAAATGCAACGCTCTATTAGCCTATTTACAGCATCTGCAAATGCTGCAATTTCTGTTTTTGAACAGAAAAATAGGTTCATGAATAAGTTCACTACCTGCAACTGCAATTGCAGACAGTGGGTATGATCGATTGTAGCTGCAAATACAACGAACTATTCACCTTTTTGCTTGCTGCTTTACCCTGGTTATGCTTTCGACTGCATCTGCAAATGCAACGATTTTTTAGCATATTTACAGTATCTGCAAATACTGTAATTTCTGTTTTGAATAAAAACCTAGAGTGTAATAATTCGCTACCTTCAGTGCGATGATTTTATGTAAGAGGGTTGCGATAGTATGGTGGTTATTTGTTTTTGGTGGTTATTTGTTTTTGTAGCCGAACGATAACATTCCGTTAAATTTATAACGAGCGGCTAAATCCCAAGTTGCAATCCAAAATACGATGCGACACGAATCCATGTCTACGTCCTAGCAAAATTTCTATTAATTTACCTTTTTCTCATAATTTTGTGTTAGTCTGGGTAGCCTTGGGTTAGTTTTGGTTAGCACTTGGTTAGATCTTGTTGATTGAGCCCCCGTTGCGAGCAAAGCGAACGGAGGGGCATGCAAAGCTATAATAATACCCAACTTGGGTTTTAGAAGCTCGTAAATTATGAGTCAACTTGCCTTTGTGGCTAGTTTTTAGGGGTTAATTTCGAGAGAAAATGGCACTCTTCGACTTACTTAATTATTTTTTTTTTGAAAATTATTTATTAATACAGTAATAACAACAATTACAATATACATAGTCATTATTCCTCTAGACAGTGTTTTTGAACACTGGTATTGAGGATAATTGCATTTTAGAAGTAATAACAGTACGATTTCCTATAAATTCTCTAGTTGTGGCTATGAATATCCTTTGAAATTATTATGATAAAGTTTGATTTTTGAGTTTTTATAGATAAGTTTATTCTCTTCAAATTTTAATACCTTATGTAAATGCGATACTCTCAAATTTTCAAACAGATCTGCAGTATGAGTCAGTGGATCATAATTAAATATAACTTTTAGTTTTTTGTTTTGCAATATTTGCATCAAATCGAATTGTAGTTTATAGTCCCATATGTGCCCCATACGGGGATCAAATATCGAAAACGTGATAATACGAAGGCATTATAACCATTTGTTTCTATTTTTTATATTCCTTTATATGGTATAAACGTTTTATTCTATGTAAAACATTAATAAATGTGCAGGCCGACCGGTATATATTTCCTCCTTTTGATTGTGTTATGTAAACACTTTTTGTGATTGAATAGTATATTTCTTTGGTAGGATGTACGATTAGACGAGATTACTAGAGAACGGTTCGAATAGCTCGTATCGTTAACTGTTGCTTATTACTTATATTCATTTCGATATAATAGATTTCAATTCCGAATATATTGTTTGATTCTGTGTAATTGTGCAAAGACGACAAATAAATGTAACAATGTTTTGTCATGCCCTCGTATATAAATAACAGTTTGTTAGTATAATTCAAATCGCAGTGAGCACATTTAATTTTTGTTTACTGCTTCATTCTCATTTTTGACTGTAACCCGTTCGCACTCTATTTTATTCTAATAAGTATAGTTAGTTTTAGAAGTTTGAGAGTATTTTCCATTTCAATTTTATTAAGTAAAAAAAATAAGGGTTACAAGTGTCATATTTATTCATAATACTCAGTTTAGTATTATACACATTTAGTTTGCTTTTATACAAGAGATTCTGTTTTTATATATTTAAGATAACCAGGTATTTATGTATATTTGAAATTTTGGCATATAATCTTATATGGACTCACCCCCTGATTCGCTTCTCCCGATGCATATTGCCCCCTTTTTTCGCCTCCTTTGCGAGCAAGACGTATCACTAACACTTCACTATACTAGAAATACGATTTCTAGGCATTTTTCTTCTTAAAACCAAAAGAAAGAACCGATTTACGGATTCTTGCTTGTCACCGACCGGTACAAAATTGTAATGACGCATCAAGGCGATGAGCTCGAGCGGCTAGCCAGGGTCGGCTGAATCACCATGTTTTTAGATAACTTCTTTAAAAATTGTACCGATTGGGAAAAAGTTGTATACTACAAAGTGTAATGAGGGATGGCGGAGATGCGAAGGATAATTAGGAAAATTAGTTACAAATTTAATGCCGCCCGCGGCAGTCTTTTAACACGGCACAAAATAATTTTCTAATGAACCTAAGTCTTGAACCCAATAAGGTTGGCTTAAGTTTAAATAAGTGGGGACACGAAAAAGTTTAATGTAATTAGTTAACTCGCTAGTTAATATGTAAATTTAAAAATGTTATTCAAATTTTCCTAGTTTCATTCGGTACCTTTTTATACAAATAAATAGTATCGTTATTTGGTATTAAGCTAAAACAGTAGAAGTCAGTGAGGTAAGGCTCTAGGGTGCCGCCCTCCCTACTTGGATAATTAAATATTTAAAGTAGTTTTTGACAAGGATTTTGTTAATCGTATTAAAAAAAAGGGAAAATATATGTAACGAAACCTATTTTTTTAATGAAATATTTTTGCTGGACGAATTTCTAATTCATCATTTTAGGCCGATTGACCTTGAAAATTGTCTAAATTTTCGCCTGCGGCGCATTCTGACACCCCGCTACGGGTATATATAAATGTTTCGATTTTGCCTTCCCTGAGCACCACTCCCTGTTTAACAGGTCACGAGCCGCCACTGTTCTAGAACGGACAAAAGTTCCTTAATTGGTCTGTTGTAATAAGCGGCCAAATCCTGCTCGCCTCGAGCGGCCTAAAGCCTGGAGACGGGGCTGATTACATAGAAGACGTAGTTGCCTGCCTCAAGAAGACCTATGCCAATGCGAGATCAGAAAGTGTTCATCAATCGAAAGATGAACCAATGGCCAAATTCAAGGGCGGATCGAGCCTAAAACAATATCTGCCCCTCAAGCCGATCAAACGAGGAGTAAAGATTTGGGAACGCTGTGATTCAACATCGGGCTATGTGTATGACTTCAATATATATTCAGGGAAAGAAAGTGAATCTGTAGATGGTACTTTAGGCGAACGAGTTATACAAAAATTAACTGCCA
>JAEQML010051144.1:0-46050 GCA_016904865.1 Pissodes strobi
TTAAGTAAAAATGGAATTATTGTACTTGCCGTTAATAAACTATTATTATTATTAATAATTGTTTTCTGATGATTGTGCAAAAACCTCATTTTTTAAAGTATTTAGTATGGCAATGATTTCTGGCACGGTAGATTTTCCAATACGGAACAAGTACGCTAGTGATATCATGGTGTGACTTGACGCTAAGCATCTTAAAGTTAATTCCAAACGGATTTTAGCGCTTTACATAGTACAATTATTACATAGTACAATTATGTTGAACAATTGAACAATTATAGAGCAGCCAAATACATGTTTATAGAATTTTGTCCCTAATATATACTTAATTGGAAAAGCTATGTTCAATCTAATCATAGATACCTACATTAAAGTTTGTCTAAATAATACTAAATCTATACTACAGTTCATAAACAAATATGGAGGGCAATGAACTCGACGAAAACAAATGTCTAAAATGTAAACAAATATGTGAGGAGGAACAATACTACAAGTGTGATTCCTGTTTGCAAAAAATACAAATAAATGCAGTAACATAGCACCATCTGAAACAAGATGTATGCCACTTCAAAAAAGAATACTTTTGTTAATATGTGATGAATGTAAACAGTATATAGCCAGAATGCCTTATTTGATAAAAATTATGGAAGAAATGAAGAAAGATATTGAATCATTGAAAAGAAACATAAATTACAAATAAACCTATGCTGGCATAACACAGGCTAAATCAACTTCTAGCACTAATAATATTATAATAAAGGAAAATACACCAGCATTAATATTTAAACCAAGAATGTCACAAAATACAGAAACATGTAAAAAAGAAATTAAGAAATCCATAAATCCCACAAGTTTGAATATTGGAATAAAAAATTGGAAGGAAACTAAACAAGGAAACATTGTTATAAGATGTGATACTAAACAAGAGTTGGAATTGTTCAAAAGGAAAGCTGAAAGTAAACTAACAGGATTGTATGATATAGAATTGCCAAAGAAGATACTTCTAAAAATAAAGATTATTGGATATGCTGGTAACAAGTCCATGGAAGAAATAGAATGGGAGTATAAGAAAGCTAAACAAATGGATAGACACTGAGGAGCATATGAAGATAACATATTTGTAAAATATAAAAAAGAAGACCAATAATTCCACCATCTATGCTGAATGTTCTGGAAGTTTGTACTTGAAAATGCTGCATTATAGGAAAGTATTTATTGATTGGGAACGACTACCCGTGTATGAGGATTTACCGTGTCAAAATGTTACAACTGTCAAGGGTTTCATCACAAAAGCAATAAGTGCACAAAAGAACAAGTGTGTGTAAGCTGTACTGGAAACCACAATGGTCTGGACTATGAAACTAAAAAAAAAGTGTAAACTGTAGCCAATAGACAATACAAAACCAAATACAATACTGATCATACAGCTCTAGATACCAACTGTCCATCACTTAAATACCATGAAAGCATTGAGAAGCAGAACTGACTATAGCACATAACTTTTATGGTACTACACCTGCAGGATGAAATATTGGAAGAAATAGATGTACAGAATGTAACTCGGGACATAGTGATAAACAATCAAATTAGTAAGGATATAAAAGTTAGTAGGAATAATTTATTAATTATAATGCACATCAACAAAAATATAGATAGTTTAGTAGTCTTTTTGGAAGCTTATGAATTAAGTGAAACTTTTCAAATTCTATCAGTAGAAAATTGCGGTGTACCAGGATATCAATTGTACGATAATGAAGCAGAATATAAGAAGAACGATGGCGTTGTATTTTTGGTAAGACATAATGTTGTTGCTGCTTTTTCTGCTCATCATTTGACAACTTCAAGAGCGACATTTAGCAAACTAACATTTGAATTGAGAAATATAACGTTCTGTAAAACAGTGACCAGCGCTAAAACACTATTTTGTTTTTCTATTCCTGGGTCAACAATAAGTAGTAATAATTCACTAAATGTTTCTGGAGAAAATTAACATATTTCTCTCGATCATTCAATTTCATCCAACAAATTATGATTAGCACCTAGAGTAGGTCTCTGGCCCAAAATCTTCTTCGTCTCACCTAACCTTCATGTTTACGCAGTTTCATGGAGCCCTAATAATTTTTAGCAGTACATTATTGCCCCTCTCCGTATATGACGCGAGATCAAAGATATTGCCGTATTTAACTTATATGTTCCGCAAAAATTAGCGTAATTACGCAAATACGTCAGTTCCCTCAATTTAAGCTCATGAGAACTCGCCCTCAGGCATTTTAAGTAATAAAACGTTTACAAGCTAAAAGTTTAATAGAAACCTTTTTATGCGACGGATAAACAAAACGCAATTTTTTCTAGAACATTTTAACCTTGACAAAATGAGTAACTTTTCATTATATGGCATCAACATCAGACTTACCGTGTACATGGTTCCAAACTGCGCATAATTGGGCGGCGCAGCAGCGATCGTATTAAAAGCGGTGGCGAAGAAGTAGGGCGGAGCCGTGCCGGCCGCCGCCGCTAACATGGGAGGCTGTTGCTGCTGCTGTTGTTGGGAGCCCGCGGGCACGGGCGACGTGGTACCATCACCCGCCCGTCCCGCCGTCTGGAAACGTCCGTCAGCGGTGGCAGCTCCGTAGCCGCCCAGGGCACCGGTCGGGTCGCCGCGCACCGTCGCCAAAGTCGTCGGCGTCTGGTAACCCATGTCGTAGTAAGGGGTGGTCTACAGAGCACAACACATAGGAATACACATGACCACGTGTTCACTCGGTTCTCGTTTGTGAGCGATCATCAGAAATTATTGCGAGGGTACCTGGTATTCGAGTTATATTCGAGAAAATAATTGCTGAGAAAGTTTTGAACCTGTATAACTACACAAGTATATGATTTCAGGTTCCTCCTAATAAATACCAAAGTTAAGAAAGCAAAAAATTGTTAAGTTAGTATTCGATATATTAATAGGATTTAAAAATAAAAACGTTTGTTTAATAACATCAGATTTGTAGTTGAAATGCGAAAAACACGAGGATTATAAGTATCTTACACAGTACAGAAATATGCTATAGTCTAGGTGGCAATTAATTAAGGTCAACATTTTTCGTTTTCGAAATCATCATCATCATCAACCTATATTGTCCACTGCTGCACAAAGGCCTCACTCATATTTTGCCATTCTTTCCGGTCCTGTGCCATCAGCATCTAGTGAGTCTCCTGGGCGTCCTCTGTTTCTGTATGCATCCACTCTTGGTCTCCATTGTAATATTATTTTTGTCCACCATCGGTTACTCTGGCCGCATGACCCGCCCAGTTCCACTTCATACGCAGAATAGTCTTGACAGCATCTCTTACTCCTGTGTTATGTCTGATGGTTCTATTTGGGATTCTATCTGGGAGGGTTATTCCCAGCATTGATCTCTTCATCTTACGTTGCATGACCTGTATTTCCTGAATGTTGTTCTTGGTCATTGTTAATGTCTCTGAGTCGTATGTTAAAGCCGGGAGAACGCATTGGTTAAATACCTTGGAAGACTGGATCGGAAAACTGTTCTTAATTTTCCATAAGCTGCCCAGGTTAAACCTATTCTAAGCTTTATTTCATGTGTTTGATTGTCTCTTCCAATACTTATCTCGTATCCCATGTATTTGTTTTATGTTATTGTTGTCAATTTTGATCGAATCACGCACACAGTCATATACTGGGTTTTTGAAATATTTATTTCTAGCCCTGCCCTTTCTGCTGCCTTACAAAGGTTTTGTATCATAGTATGTGCTTTTGGCATGTTGTCTGTTATTAAGACGATGTCATCGGCGAAGCATAGATGGTTTAATTTATCTCTGTCAATGTTAATTCCTATGCTGTCCCAGTTTATTTTGTTTAACATGCTCTGTAACAAGGTGAACAACAGTTTAAGTGAGAGCACATCGCCTTGCCTCAGGCCTATCCCGATTTTAAATTTATTTGTGTATTGTTCGTTGGACAATTTTACATTTGCTGTTGCTGTCCTGTATATATATCTCATAGCTGTAGAGTATCGATGGTCTATACGGCATTCGACAAATGCTTCTAATAGTTTCTGTTGGTCTATTGTGTCGAATGCCTTTTTAAAATCTACGAAAATCAGCATAAGCGGCTTATTGTATGCTATGCACTTTTCGATAAGAGCTTTTATTGTGAGAAGGTGATCGTTTGTTCCATATTTTGTTCTAAATCCTGCTTGTTCTTTTCAAAGGAAAAACTCGAGTTTGTTTTACTTTAAAATTGTTTGGGTTTCTCTCTAATTAGAGCCGCTTGCTCTGGTTTCAGGGTGTAAACAGCACAAGTGCTAGTTAAGTGACTCTAACGAAGCTGCAAAAAAATCAACCACAAAATGGGGAAATGGTCAACGTTTCTGGAAACAAATCTGTTCTAATCGAGTTTGTTTGTTAACCGTGTGGTCAAAACCTTCGTGTACAATTTGTAGATGTGACTTAATAGGCTGATCGGTCTATAATTTTCAAGATCTGTATTATCTTCTTTTTTTGTAGGATAATAATTTGTGCGTTTTCCCACTGAGATGGTGTTATCACTTGGAGTAGACATTTCTTGAATAAGATCTTCAGGCCTTTAATAATGTTTTGTCCACCATTTTTTATGCTTTTGATTACTAGACCGTCTCCCCTGGTGCTTTATTATTTTTCATGCTCTTTAGGATTACGGCTTCATCTATCTCAGGAATGTCTTCCGATCCTTGGTTTAGCACTATAGGGATAATGGTGTTTAACTCATTGTTTGATGTTGAGTATAGTTGTTTGTAAAAAGTTTCGACAGATGTTATTATGTCTCTTTTGTTCGTCATTATGTTCCCATTTTTTATTTTGATTTTATGTGTGTCCTTCCACATCACTTGTTTTTTTCTTAAAACTTTCAGGCTTCTGTTTTCTTTTATTATGTTTTCAATGTTTTTTTCTCTTTTATGTTTCCTCATTTCCTTGGTAATATCTTTGCTGATATAACTGTCCTCTGCAGTAGTTTTATCTGTCATTTCTCTTCTCTGTTTCATCAGTGTCTTTGATTTAGTTGTTGCTCCATGTTTTGACTTTGGCAGTTATTTCCAATTGCTGCATTCACACTCGCTGTAATATTTTCGTATATTTTGTCCACTGTCATGTGATCGTTTATCTTTAGGGAGTTATTCAGTTGTTCCTCGTACTCATTTATGTTTTTGGGAGTGTTCCATTTCTTGTAATTTTTATTTAAGATCATGTTGGTTCTTTCCTTCCTTATATTTACTTTCAGTCTTGCTCTTACGATTCGATGATCGCTTCCTATCGAGAATCTATTTAGTACATCTACGTCACTGATAATATCCTTCCTGCCGCTGCATACGAAGTCTATTAGTTTTACCATCTGGGCTTATCCATGTCCATTTTTTGTTGCTATTCTTTTGAAAGAAGATGTTAATCGCATAAAGACTATTATGATATAGAAATTCTATTAATGCACAGTCGATGTTCAATTTGTAAAGATTTCCGAGGTTACTATTTTATTCAAAATGCATTAACTTGTAAATAATTTGTATAGACATAGACGTAAACAAATAATGAATTCATTTATAATCTATTTTCACAATTTAGCTTGAACTAAACTGTGAAGCAACACTACTAGAAATCTTCAACTAGAAAGAACAAGCGTTTCACATCATTATTCGTACTTTTGGGTGGCCAGTTATCGTTAATCATCGCAATCAGCTGCAATAAATAAAAGCAATTACAAGTCATTAGGACCTTGGCGTTGCGCTTGAATTTCAATTTTTCCTTCGAGTTTCATTAAATGAAGCAGATTTGTGAATTGACATGATATGTTCCCCAAAAATCATTAAATGGAACATAGGAAAGGCTCTAGTGTAAGTCTCAAAGTAAGTCACATTTATTTCACAAATCGGAGAAATAAGTTTCCCTGTTTTAAAGGCCTCCTGATTGGATGGAGCCCGTATATTCAGGCACCTAATGCCATTTGGTCAACTTTAAAAATGCGAGTATTTTAACGAAAACGATTTTGCCCAAAAGTAAAACCCGAGATTGCCGTAGTTCAGTTCAGAGTATTTAAACAATTTTTGTCCAGGTACCCTCCAATTAGACTAAAAAACAAATCGATGATCGTATTACATATAACTAGTGAAAAGCATAATGTGATGACATGCGTGGAACCCGGGACAAGCTATAACATAATGCTAGAAATTGTGAACTAGCAGGATATGCAGAAGGACTAAGGGTCGGGTTAGTCGTTTTGATGCTAAGCGAGTGAAGAGGGGTTATATGCATTTGCTACCAGACACTTTCCTGATCGTATCTTATCTTTCGCATTTATTTTACACGCACATAGTACAATCAAGAAAATGTCAAGCTAGTGAATCCTATGAAATATCTAAATAGACTACATAAAGGATCTGGTAAAATGGTGACCTAAATTCGTTGCTTATGTTAATAACTGTGTCTACTGTAGTGTTACTACTTATTTATTCTGAATCTTATGCCCCTTCATTACAAAGAAAGCTTTAGCTCAAAATTGATAATCAATGTACGCATTATAATTGTACTGTGGCTATCAAATTTCGGGGTAAGTTATCAATGTGATCAGCATGAACTAACTGCAGATTCAATTATTAATAAAGAACAACGACAGTTCGCATTAAGAAATTAGTAGACTGGAATAGAAAACGTTATACGAATATAAACAACGAATTAGTACGGTTAATAAAAGTTACTGGAAACAATGACGATCCTAAGATAATCTACTATTTTCTTGTAAATAACATAAAAATAGCATTTTTTCAGCAATATACTTTGTCAACGTCTGTCTCTAGTAAGTTCTTAGTTTGTGCCGGAGAGGTAGAGAAATGCGAAACAATTCTTCACGAACCAACCCAGACCAACCATTTGACGACACGTAACAACGTGGCTCACAGTCATAGTATGTAGGTTTGTAACTTGCATATGGCAAAATAATTAATTTGACAAATATTGCATATGCACGCCGCTGCTTGTACCTCGGCACAAACTAAGGCTGAAACCTGAAGACTTTAGGTATAGCGTCGCTACAATAAGTAAACATACAAGCCGAAAATCGCGATTTTAATCAAACGAAAACTATCCTATTTCAAATAACTTCTTCAGATTTAGGTTCAATATCAAAATTTATGAAGTTCTTCAATGACTGATGATTGTTGAATTGGAACGAGATCGCAAATCTAATTGGATTTGCTTAGTTGAGAACCTTTAAAAACAGTCTAAATCCTCCACTCTGATATAAGTCCAGTTGCCTACAGACGCTCTTATTGCTGAATTTCAGTTCCAATTTATTCATTGTTGCTAACAAATTAAATACAGATTTAATGAAGTTTGAAGTAAATAAAGTTGGGTATTTGTATAGCTATGAATAAACAAGGAATCTCCCGTTTTCGGGGCAACAAAATTCTGCGTTTAATAGCAAATCGAAACTTGAAATTGGAACTACGGATTTGAGCCCAGCTGAACCCGTGGCCACGAACGCGTCGCTCGATGTTAGCTCCGCCTTTTAATGTGTTTATAGCAGGATTTTGTGTTACATATGGACATTACGTGCCAAATCAACATAAATGCACCTTATTTTATACTAATATAATTTAAACATCTTTGCCAGCTTATCTGTTGTGAATTCATAGCCTGGCTTTGTTGCAGTGTTATTTATTTACAACTGAGTGGAACAGGACCGTCCTAGTAAAATTTGGAATGTTATTCAACCAATAAAAAACTTTAGGTGTTGTGCCACTAAGGCTTTCAATAATCTATGCTGTGTTACATGTCTAAGTAATTTCCATCGCAGTTGTTTGGAGCGTGATTTCACGGAGAGAACATAAAATAGTTTGCTCCAAAGAATGTAGAAAGTCATCAATCTCTAATAATCTACAGAAAAGACAGTGAAATAAAAGATATTGAACTTTTTGTCCTTCTTGAACTTCAAGAATCTGAGGAGAAACCTGAAATTACAGAGAGACAACACTGTGAAATAATAGAAATGCTGCCAATACAAGTATCTAATCTTAAACGGGATATAAAGGAGAGGGAGATTTCTCTCAAGAGGGAAAGGAAAAAGACCCAAGACTATGAGGATGAGGTGTATGAGACAGAGAATAGACTGGCCGGGTCCTTGAACAAAAAACAGGAGGAGCTTCTGGAAGTTACGGAATGAACTTAGTGCCATCTCGAATCAAAACTCATCTCTACAAAAAGAAATTTCGTCTTATACCCATAAAATTAATACTCTTAAGAATGATATTGCAAAACTCAATAGCATCAATAAGAGTATGATAACGTCTATTAAGACGCTTGAGTGCGAAAATCAGAAATCCGCAAACTTAATGAAGAAATTGAAGCGTTTAGGTCCTAGAAACTGAAAATCTGGCTCCCGCAGACGCTGTTGGCGATTCTGTTATGGTTGGGACTTGGGCCGGCGGACAAACAGAGTCCGGGGAGCGGCCTCGGGAGCAGCCAATGAGCAAAGTGTCAACTGCACCGGACCAGTCTAGGATACTGATTATTGGCAATGAACATTCCTTCAAGATGCATCTTTTAGGCCCCAATAGCACCAACTATAAAATCGTGAGTATTTGTATGCCAGGGGCATGCATGGACATGATTCTTGATGACACTGAAACGCTGACAAAGGACTTCTCTTACCAGGATTATGTAGTTATAATGGGTGGATCCAACGACTTTAAAAACTCAAGAGTGCTTTCTTTCAGGAATTTGTTGAATAATTTAAAAAAAAATGTACTCATACAAATTTGTTCATATTTTCTGTGCCATTTGTGGAAGAGAGCAGAATCAATTCGTTTATTTATAAATTTAATGGTAAACTAAGTCAATTTGTTTTTAGGATAAGTAAATGTTTGTTTTTTGGACATCAATTCAAAACACGGTGTCAAATTAGATATTAATGGTATGTGTTCCCATATTGTTAGCATCCTCCTCCTTAGTCTTGTCTTCATATCGGAATAGTTGTGACACCACTGATTATATAGTTGTTTCCATTGCTTGCGATCTTCTGCCGCTCTTAAATTGGTTTGCAGGGGTTGTCCTGTTATGTTCTTGATTTGGTCCAGCCATCTCGATTTTTTCCCCACAATTTTGCCCTGTACAATCAACTTCTCCAAATTGTCTTGTCCTCTTCTGGTTATGTGTCCAAAGTACTTTAGGATGAGATTTCGACATATTGTGGACAATCGGTCTTGAATTCGCATTGGTTCTCAGTGCCGTCCAAGGTATTCGGAGCATTCTCCTCCAGCACCACATCTCAAATGCATCTATGCGTTTTCTGTCGGAAGGACTTGATTGTCCATGACTCAGAGCTGTATGCGAATATAGAGAACACTAATGTTTTAACCAGTGTCATTTTTGTATTTTTAGTTATTTGTCTGTCTTTCCATATCATGACTAAGTTGGACATTGCGGTTCTGGCAATCGATATTCGTCTTCTAATTTCAGCTTCGCTTCCTCCCTTGTTAGTTATTGATGCTCTCGGGTAAATAAATTCCTCGACAACGTCGATGCCATTATGCAGGTTCTCCATTTGTGTTATTTTATTCCTGTCGATTAGCATAGTTTAGTCTTGGTCCAATTAATCTCCAGGCCCAAGGGTTGGCTTTCATTCCCCACGAGTTCAATTAATCTAGCCATTTGCTCTTCGCTTGTTGCTACTTTGATCTCAGAGATAAGGATATCGTGCTCTGATTCTGTTTGTGGTTCATCTTCGTTTTGTTGTTCGTTTGTGGTTCATCTTTGTACAGCTCTTCACAATATTGTTCCCAAGTACTTTCTCGTCTTCCCATACGGTGCTTCCGTCTTTATCTTCAATTTTAAGTGTTCTTGGTTTGAACTTTCAACCAATTAGCAGTTTGGTGTTCCTCTATTTCATTGCATATTTTCTTGATGTGGTGGTTTTTATACATTGCCTCTGAATCTCTCTGCTTAGCTGTCTGTGCTGATCTTTACTTGTTTGCGTGTTTAGACCTTTCATTTTTAGTTCTTTTCTTTTGTTTATTGTCTCGAGAATTCTTTGTGGTATCCAGTGTTTTTTTGGGTCAGTGAAGTTTTGTGTTTGTTGGAGATTTTTTGCTGTTTCTTGTATGAATTTTTTTAGAGATCGCCATTCCTGTTCTGGATCCTGATTTCCCAATATATTTTCTTTGTTGGTGTTGAGCTCTGGATTTCTGCTTGGAATTAATCTTTAAAATCTTCTGTTAGTCGAATTCTCTTCTGTCTGCATTTTATGTTTTTCAGGCGTAATTTAAATTTCATTATTAGTAGTTGATGGTCTGATCCGTACTCAGCTCCAGGAAATGTTTTGCAATCTATTATACAGAATTTTCATCGTGAATTGGTCATGATATAGTCAACTTGATTTCTGTACCTGTTTCCTGGAGATTTCCAGGTGTATATTCGTCTAGGATGATGTTGGAAAAATGTGTTGGCTACAGAAAGGTTATGTTCCTAGCAGAATTGAAGCATTTGTTCTCCCCTGCCATTCCTCGTGCCGAGTCCGAAGGGACCTATCAACTCGATCAGCACTTCTTCTATTATATCGGACTGTCCCAGTTTAGCATTCATGTCTCCGAGCATTATAAGGATTTCGTTTTTAGGTAGTTCATTTGTAGTGTTGCCTAGCTGTTCGTAATAGCTTTCTATCTCTTCTTCGGATGAGTCAGTTGTTGGCGCATAGGTCTGTATGATGTTGACGGTAAAAGGTTGAGCCTTTAACTTCAGGGTTATTAATCGGTCATTTATTGCGTTATATCCCTGGTATTGAATCTTGGAATTAACACACCTACTCCGTTGCGACTTTCGGCTTCATTGCCGTAGTGGTATATTGGTCTAACTGTGCTTGTAGTGAAATGCCCAGTTCCTTTCCAGTACGTCTTTGCCATTCTCAACATTCTCAAGTTTGTATGAGAGGGCCTCTCGTTCGACAATAAACAGTTTTCCAGTTTGAAGCAGTCCTTGGGTGTTCCATGTCCATATTCGGTTTAGTCTACGTATATTTATCGAGTTTTGGTTGGCGTTGCTCAATATTGGCCGTGGCAAAGATCATTGAAAAAATTGTAAAGGTAAAAATGTGGAATTACCTTGGGTCACGTGCCCTACTTTCTTCTGATCAATTTTCAAAAGGAACCTACGATGCCATCTTTAGCTGTCTGGAGAGAATATATAGCAATATGAGTCAGGGATAGGCAGTGGCTGCAGTGTTTTGTGACCTTTCCAAGGCGTTTGACTGCGTCGACCATCGGATACTGCTCATGAAGCTTGAAAAATATGGATTTAGGGGCCCTAGTCTTGCTTGGTGCCGATCATATCTTCGTTTTAAGGAGTACATTATGCTTTTGAGTAGAAGGCTGTCTTCAGGGTGCAGGCAGGTCAATCAGGGAAGAATTTGGACAGGCAACAGCTCGAACGGTATACTTTGGATTATTTGAATCGCATCTCAGATAACGAATCCCTTTCTGGGGTGTAAGTAAGCAGCCAATATCTGCTGAATATACTGTTCGTTCTGCAAAAAAGGCCATTCGTTTCATCGATGGTATAAATCAGAGAGAATCATGGAAACCTTACCTGAAGATTCTCACACTTATTTCTTTGTTCATTCTCGAGACATCTTTGGTCTACAAAAATCAACCAACTACGAGTGCCTGGGATGCCGAGGCCCGCCACCAAATTTGCCAGGCCTCAAACCTTCTCCTCCCCCTTCCTCGACCTACTAAGGAACTGACCAAAAGGTCTCTTTGATATATGAAGGCAAAAAAATATTTAACCACCTGCCAGTTCATATTAGGGCTAATAATTCGATTATACTTTTTAGAAAATCAGTAAAGGAACTTGATGATATGAGCGGGTTTTACACAGATAGAGTGTTGTGATATTTTAATGTTGATTGCATGCTATTTATTAGTATTAATCAGGTTATTTTATTGTGATGACGACTGAAATAGAAGAGAAATACATGTGAATAGTTCTAATAATATACTGACCAATTTTTTTGTTTGTTGTAATGTTTTTTAAGTATATGTAGACTCAATTTTTGTTTTTTAGGAGCCTATTTGCTACTGCCCTGTAATTTTAATCTGTACGATATAAGATATAGTTGTAGCACGCTTTGTCAATAGAAACTAGTGTCTTGAACAATAAAGCATTTTTGATTGTTCAGTTAAGTGTCAGGAGGATTAATTTAAATAACAAACACACAAAGTATCGAATTTTAAATACAAAATTGAAGAACGAAGATTGTGTTGTATTTGCAAAATTTCAAATTTGAAGCTTTTGATTAACCTTTAGACGAGACTATTATTTACTTAAAAATACAAAGGACAATTGAAAATCCGAAATCGTTAATGATGCTGTAGCGAAGCTATACCTTGTTTTAGTTAACCCTCGAAACAATTAGAAACTCACCATGTGCGGTAGCCGCTGTTGCAACAGCTGCATGTCCTCGTACGAGTAAACGGGCTGTTGGAAGTAGGGCACCTGACCCATAATGTAAGGCGTGCTCATCACAGGCGTCACTCCGGGGGGAATATTTGACATCACGTTGGCGGAATTCTTGGCTGAAACACAAGAGAAATGGGGATGTTATTTCGTTTTGTTCTAACGTCTGTCTCACCAACAATTATCACTCTTAGTAAAACTAAAATTGATAAATTCTATACAAATAAATACATATAGTGGCCAACATATCATCAAACAAGTTAGCGCCTATATAAATATAAACATTTTAAGCATTAGATCATTTATCCACTTATTAAAATAATTTTTAAATATCATCCCTGACTGCCTGAAAATTGCTTATAAAAAGGAAACATGGAGGACGCTTCATACTATAGACCCATTTCCGTTCTAGCCCTTGTTTGATAAGGTCTTTGTGGTAGTCCTCAAGAAACAACTGTGTATATTATTGGAGTCTTGTGAACTGCTTAATAAAAGCAATTTGGTCATATCATTCTTCGACATTACCACGGAATGTGTCTCTCACAATTTGCTGGTGCAGAAGCTTCAACGCTGTAACTTGAATGATGGCAGTGCAAGTCTCCTAAAATCCTATTTCTCAAATTGCCAGTAACATGTCTTATATAAAAACATAATTTGTGCATTCTAAAGGAAGATAAAGATAAGGAGAAATTATTCGGATTTCCATGTGACATGTGCTCCAAGTGTATATGCCAGGATTGCAACAAAATGTAGGCTCAGGAAATAAGGGTGATTCCTAGTGCAACCAGGTCCCTAATTCTCCTGTGCCCAGACTGCCTAGATGTCTTTCACCGGATCCAATCATTGATTAAGGAACTACCAGCTATGCAACAGGAGATCGTAGACTACAAAACAAAAGCGGATAGGCTGGAGGAAGCAATTCTTCAACCCTCCTTTAAACTTCAAACACCTACTTCGGACTCAAATATCCCAACAGAAATATCTGTAAAACAGACTAATGTGAATATTCTTCCTATGATTGAGGGAAAGATTGATGAGCAGAATGAACTGATTTCACTGAAACTTGAGTCAGTTGTTAATGCAATTAAGTCCACCAATACTGAACTAATAAAAATGTTAGTGAGTCCGAGTAACAATCCCAATATTGCATCAACCAGTTTGGATCCTAAGAGGGGCAAGGTCAACAATGCTAACAAAGCAAAATCACACCCTTTAAAGCAGTCAAGTAATTCTTTAGGTCATAAAAAGCCAGTGTCAGTACCAAACAGAGGCGCTAATCTGATCTCTGCTGCAGTAATTGAACCGAAACTCTCAATCTTTGTTACCAGGTTGTCTTCTGATACAACAAAGGAAAACTTGTCGGAATATCTTCATGCAGTCTTTGGCAGCAGCTATACCTTCAAACTAGAACAACAGAAGGTAGGTCAGCAGAATATAGTAGTTTTAAAATTGACATGGACCCAACGTTGCATGATGATGTATCGAATCCTGATAACTGGCCAAAGGGAATACAAATCAAAAAGTTCCAGTTTTTTCGGCACGAGGTGCCTTCCAAAAGAAACACAAGACGTCCCCGGACTTAACTCAGTATCAAATAGAACTAAATTTAGAATAAGTAATGAACTGGAGGATCCAAGAAGAGATGGACATTTTGTGAAATCTACAAGAAATGTACGGGTGAGTAATTCTCTAGATGTTCTGCACTATAATATCCAATGTCTCAGAAATAAAACTAATTTGCTAGATGCCTATTTACTTGATAAAAACTATAACATTTTGTGTATAAATAAGCACTGGTTAAGGTCTGAAGAGTTGGTTTTAGTATGTCTGGGCGAGTTGATACCCATCTCTGGCTTCTGCAGGACTCAAAGAAAACATGGAGGTGCCAAAAAGCTAGCCAAAAGGAACATGCAGGCTGTCCCTTTAACTTTTGAGGAGAATATTCTATCAAGGGAGTTGGATTTTGAATTTGCAGACTTAACTGTTAATAATACTCAAATAGGTACTATGATGGAGATTTTCCAACATTTATGGACAAATTAACAGAACTCTTGGATTCTCTTGACATCAATAAGGGTATAATTCTTACAGGTGACTTTAATGTTCACGTCCAGACAAAATCGGTTGATGCTCGTACTATTGTGGATTTATTTGAGTCATATGGTTTGTTTCCACTGATTTCCGAGAATACTAGAAATCAATCCTGCCTCGATAATGTGTTTACTAACTTGGTCGCCAATAGTTGTAATGCTCAGGTTACTGAGCTTGGTCTTTCAGACCATAAGGCAATATCAGTCTGTGTCTCTGATCTTAAATCTGCATTAGCCTCACCTCAGGGTTGTGCACCGCCCAATTACAGACATTGGTCTGTTGCGACTCATTGATACTGTTTCTCAGATAAATTGGTCTTTTCTAAATCATAACACTCTAACACCTAGCAACAAGTTTGAAATTTTCATTAACCAAGTTTTAACTGCGTGTGACACTTCTTTTCCTGAAAAAACCAGTATTGTTAGAGGAATGGGCCATTTTAAAACTGTACAGTTATCTTGGTTTAATGATGATCTCAGGCGAGAAAGAGACCTATTGAGGTTCTTAGTTTCATTAAAAGGTGACAGGCCTGATTTAGTACCTAATAATTTAATCCAAACTTTTTAAAAAAATTATAGGAAAGAAATTGAAAAGAGCAAAAACTAGCAAATGATACACATATTAATAATGCTACTAATAAGAGTAAAGCTATTTGGGAAATTGTAAGAAATAATAATCCAACAACCAGGATCCCCATAGCCAACAACATTAATGCTGACTCATTCAATAATTACTTTTCAAATGTTGCACTAGACATCATAAATCCCTTGCCTAATAGCAATATTGATCCCCTTAACTACCTGGATATGGTTCCTAATTTGTGTGATCCCTTCACATTCAGGGAAGTAACTTTTATTGAAATGAGGAAAGTAATTAGTAGTGTTAAAAACAGTACAAGCAGGGACCATTATAAAATAACAACTAAAATTATTAAGGGCATTAAAGAAATAATTATCTACCCCTTAACAAAACTGATTAACTGCTGCATAGCCTCTAACTCTTTGCCAAATTCACTTAAAATTGCAAGAGTGGTCCCTGTCTATAAGAATGGTGATATTGAGAATACTTCCAAATATAGACCAATTTCCATTCTTCCTTTGTTTGGCCGAATCTTTGAGTCAGTTCTAAAGGGGCAGATCTGTAGCTACTTTGAGACACACAATCTCTTTAATCCCAGGCAATTTGGGTTTCGCACTAATAAATCAACTACTTGGCCTCGTTTGTTCAGGAATGTTTTGAAAGTAAAAAGTATGCACAGGCTCCCTTTTTTGACCTCACTAAGGCATTTGACTGTGTGTCACATGATCTTTTGCTTCAGAAGTTGAAACACTGTGGCTTTGCTGATGGCAGTTTGAGCCTTGTAGAGGCTTATCTTGCTGATAGACAGCAGTATGTGTCATACAATAGGAAAACCTCTTCTATGGCTCCAGTCACCTATGGAGTGCCACAGGGATCCGTCCTAGGGCCGGTTCTTTTTCTGCTATTTATTAATGACATAAACTACTGTATGGCATCTCCCTCTACTGACATAATCCTTTTTGCCGATGATACTACTGCTGTCAACTCTGCAGATAGCCCGGCCGCATTGAGAGAGTTGGTAATGGATCTACAGGATTGTGTTTGTGATTGGTTCCTCGCCAATGGGCTGTGTATGAACGAGGCAAAAGCGCAGACCCTTACATTCTGTCTCAGGCCCTATAACTTTCATTCGGAATCACTGACAGCAAAATTTCTTGGAGTTTTACTGGTCAGATCAGAACACTGTGATAGTGTTATAAAAAAGATGAACAAGGGAATATATGTTCTTAGTAACCTGAGGCAGTGTGTTTCGGGGGGTGTTTTGCTAAATGCTTATTATGCATATGTCCATAGTCATTTGGCATATGGTCTGCTGTGTTGGGGTCACTCTGCTCATGCTAGGAGTCTTTGCAGTGCAGAGAAGATGTGTAAGGGTTGTCTCTGGCTTGCGAGACCGACCATCATTGTATATATCCATCTGTCTCACTCATGTAAAGAAGCATCTGAATGAATATATCCAAAATATAGATTTTCACTCCTATAATACTAGGGGTAGAAATCAGTTATCTATTAATCATAGTAGAACAACACAAGCCAGGGATGGGTCAAATCATTATGGAATAAGATTCTTTAATGCCTTACTTAACGAAATCACTTGACCTAAAGACATATGAGTTTAGAGTAAAGGCCTTTCTTAAGAGGATGAATATTTTGAAAATATTATGCACATGTAGAGCATTGTGAGAACACTCTCCTATTTTTGATATTTGTGATGTTGTATTCTGATATTTGTGATGTTGTACTCTGTCTCTTAGGTGCTAGACTGTATATAAGTAATTTGTTTGTAACTATAGTAATCTGTAGTCTTGTCAGTTAGGTCATATTTAATATTTACTATATCTTTGTATCATGTCACTATTACTAAGATTTTATGATTTTACTATTTCTTTTTATTGGACGTGCAAGAATACTTTATTGTATGCATTATTGTGAATAAATATTTGAATTTGAATTTCTAGTATACATTAATTACACAACATAACCAACATTAATGAATCTAAGACACAAATGTTGAACTTTACGTTAAATAAATATAGTACTTCTAGAGCTGGTTATAAGGTGAATAGCTCGTTAATACTTTGACAAAGAAATATAATTTAAAAATCTGTTTTTCAGGCTTATTTTTTGTCCAAAGCAATGTTGTGAGAAGGAACTCAGATCACGTAGCAAATATTTGCAATGCAGAGGAATTACATTTGAGTAATCGAGTGATTGGGATACTCAAATTATTGTAGGAGATGCTTTCGTATCAATTGGCATACTTGCCTGTTTAATAAATTTTAAAGACAATTCATAGATGTAATATACACGCGAAAAAACAGCCATTTCGTCGCAAATTTTAGCCGAATCTCCAGGACTAGAGATGAACAGAATCACTACCGAATAATACTGCTTAATACTAAACAATTTCCTAAGGAGGAAAAGTGCTTATAATGAAGAACAATAATTCATGCACTGGCCCAAAAAATATCACATATTTCGTGTGATTGATGAAGCTCCAATCAGTTTTATGTAGTTTACCACTTTTTAAAACCCATTGTATATCTTTTGTAAAATTAGTATTTGTATACACCTTGATGAATAAGTATTTCAATTGCCCCCGATTTTAATTAAGCCGCAATTTTGAATAAATAATTACTCTTTGACAATTAGAAAAAATAGGTAAGCCTATGCCGTTCGTGCACATCAGGCAATTATTTATTGTTTAGGTTTGACGATGAGCGCAAGTGCTACATATGCCATCGATTTCGGAATAACTAATATTCGACTTGGACTTTTGGCCCAAGTCGAATAGTCCATGCCGAAGTGAAAATATTTGAAAACTAAACACAATCCTTTCAAAATTTTATGAAAGAAGTATTCCTTTTCATAGTACAAGTTTTGTGCAATAAATTATTATCAATACAGTGGGCCCTTTAAAGATATTCGCTATCAGAAACGCTTTAGGCTTAAGAATCTAATTAAGCGTGCAAGGCAAAGTAAGGGAGAATTTTTCGATCAGCGACACTTTATATATAAGGCTCGATTCTTGTTATCATCTTCGGATATTCGACAATTTTAGCATGCAACATTTGGTTTGCATACGCATGGACCTCTTAAGCCCTATCCATCGATGAACAAATATCAGTGACAAGTAACTTTCTTCGTTTTTGTTGCTCCATTTATGTCTTACCTAATGATGCCGTATTCTTGTTGCTACTGATCGTCGTCTGGCTGAGCGACGACAGCGCCGCGGCATTGGACGCCGCCGCTACGTTGCTCGTCGTCGTGCTGGTCGCGCCGACGGAACCGCCGCCCGCGCCCGTATCGTACGAGTTCTCCTTGGCGCCACCCAACTTGTGACCGCCGCCCGTCGTCGTCGAGTTGTAGCTGTTGTACTGGCTCGTCGCCGAAGTGAAGTTTGTGTTGTTACTTAACCCTGCGAGGGAGAAAACAATTAAGGATTAACCAATTAACTTATTCATTCTACATTCCCAAAACCATCCGAATTCTTTGGAAGTCAACCCTAAATCTTTCTCTGGCGACGAGAAGGCACCAATATCTAGTGCAACGGGTTAATTCTTATCACCCTAGTCTTCTGAGACTAAGCAGCATTTAATCTCATCAAATGTGAGCCAAAGGGCACTACGGTAAGACATAAACAAAATTGAGCAAGGCTATCAAGTCAAAAAGGTCCTGGGTTGCGTTGTAGTACGAAATATCTTCCTTCTACCCGATAACGCGATGATCCACAAACCGTATTTCGAACTACTCCGAGCTGAGTATAATTCAGTCTGATTTCTTCTCATAATCAGAAAATTGGTAGTAAAACACCTTCGACGCCCTCAGTGTGCAAATCGACAAATTTAGGGGATTTTGTAACAAAAATAGTAAGCCCTTTATTATTTATTTAGGCATTTAAGCATCGAACGCGCCAGCCATTTTTATAACAATTACAATATGTGTGCATCGAAAATGCAAAACAAACCTAATTTTATAAGTAAATAAGATGTAGACTGAAAAGTATGGGCTAAAGATCCAGATTGGCCAATAAATATGAATACAAATAAGTTCTTAGCAAATAGTTGAGCTGATGTAAGAGTAATAACTCGTAAAGTTGTTCCAAGCCTTTTAAACACTTTATCAACTCACAATAATGGAGAAGTAATTGTATAACAAGCTAGGTTAGTCGTTTACTGAAAACAATTTCCGTATTTAACTCAATTAATTAGCTTTTTTACATGCAAAACCTATTTAGGTCTAAACGATTTTATTCACAATATCGAAACAGATTTTTTGCACTCGACGCGCGTTTCATTAACCATGTTAGCATCATCAGGAGATGATTAAAATTAAACTTAAAATCTACCTAACTCTTATACTAATTGTTTTTATTCTTATATTTAATAATTTCCATACTTTCGTATGCGTCTATTAATTTGTAAATGTAAAAAGTGTTTAAGAAAGTATTTAACATTGTGGAATTTATGAAATTAGATGTATGGATTGTAATCAAAAATATGTTGGGCAAAGAGGATCTATACAAAGGAAATTCAAAGAACACATAGCATGGTAGAACAGAAAAATCTAGTGTTGTCAAGCATGCTTTTGTTAATAATTATAGAATAACAATTAAAAAAATTAAAATGAATTCATAATATATCTAATAGATTATTAAATGCAAGAATAGCTTAATCAATCAATCAATCAATCAATAATTTATTCACGTTATTACAAAAATGTTTACATACGTCAAATTAAAATAGACCTATTACAATTATCATTAAAAATTACACTATTTGTTTCTTATCATAAAATAACACTATCAATACAGGGTCCGTGAAGTTAGCCCCCAAAGTATGTTTTTTTCCTTGAAAAGTTCAGGATGATTAGTGCTTCGTTAGTGATTTTTAATGCTTCAAAAAGTTTCGTTAGTGCTTCTTTTGTTCTCGAGATATTCAATTTTATTTTATTTCAAGGTCAGCCCCCAAAGTGTTTAGGATTGGGTCGAATTTGGCGTCATTCTTTAGTGCTTCAAGAAGTTTCGTTAGTGCTTTTTTGGTTTATGAGATATTCAAGATTTTAAATTCAAGGTCAGCCCCCAAAGTGTTTAGGATCGGGTCAAATTTAGTGTCATTCTTTAGTGCTTCAAAGAAATTCGTTAATGCTTCTGTTGTTTTCGAGATATTCAATTTTATTTTATTTGAAGGTCAGCCTTGGTAGCTTGGGTCAAATTTGGCGTCATTCTTTAGTGTTTCGTTAGAGCATAGTGCTTCAAGAAGTTTCGTTAGTGCTTTTTTAGTTTACGAGATAATCAAGATTCTAAATCCCTCGTTGGTGCCTTTTAGTGCTTCAAAGAGTTTCGTTAGTGCTTTTATAGTTGATGAGATATTCAAGATTTTATATTCAAGGCCAGCCCCCAAAGTGTTTAAGGTCGGGTCAAATTTAGTGTCATTCTTCAATGCTTTTTAGGGGTTCAAAGAGATTCGTTAGTGCTTCTTTTGATTTCGAGATTTAATTTTATTTTATTTCTAGGTCAGCCCCCAAAGTGTTTAGGATTGGGTCAAATTTGGCGTCGATCTTTAGTGTTTTTTAGTGCTCCAAGAAGTTTCGTTAGTGCTTTTTTGGTTTACGGTATATTCAAGATTTAGTTACACATTAAATATTTGCATGTAGAACCAGCACCAATAATAGGTATTAGTCATTGTGCAGGAATTTAAAATCTTGAATATCTCGAACACAAAAGAAGCACTAACGAAACTCTTTGGAGCACTAAAAAGCACTGACGAAGCACTAAAGAATGACACTAAATTTGACCTGATCCTAAACACTTTGGGGACTGACCTTGAATATAAAATCTTGAATATCTCGTAAGTTATAAAAGTACTAACGAAACTCTTTTAAGTAGTGACGAAGCACTAAAGAATGACACTAAATTTGACCTGATCCTAAACACTTTGGGGACAGACTTTGAATATAAAATCTTGAATATCTCGTAAACTATAAAAGCACTAACGAAACTCTTTGAAGCACTCAAAAGCACTAACGAGGCACTTAAGAACGACACTAAATTTGACCCAAACCTACACTTTGGAGGCTGACCTTGAATATAAAATCTTGAATATCTCGTACACTATAAAAGCACTAACGAAACTTTTTGAAGCACTAAAGAATGAGACTAAATTTGACCCGATCCTTAACACTTTGGGGGCTGATCTTGAATTTAAAATCTTGAATATCTTGTAAACCAAAAAAGCACTAACGAAACTTCTTGAAGCACTAACGAAGCACTAACCACCCTGAAATTTTCAAGGAAAAAAACATACTTTGGGGGCTAACTTCACGGACCTATCAATACATGTATATACTATTAAACACAATTAAGATTTACATTCAATAACATAACATGCACTAATAAGCACAATTAAAACTTACATGTAGAAACATACTGTTTGATTCTATCTTTAAACGTGTTATATGGAAGGTTTCTTATATCATGAGGTACTACATTAAAACATTTTATTGACCTGGGCCATCCTGACACCTCCTCAACAGCCTATAAGAAGACACCAGATCGTTACTGGATCGGGTTTCATAATCATGAATATCCCCATGTATTCTAATTAATCCCTGATTACGTTTTACAAACAAAAGATTCTCCAGAACATACAGACAAGGCAAGGTGAGTATCCCCAGTTCCCCAAAAGACCTTCTACAATCCTCTCGATACGCCAGCCACTTATCAATCTTACAGCTTTTCGCTGAAGGCCAAACAATCTCTGGGCACCGGAGGAGTGCCCCCAAACCAGGATCGCGTAGGAAAGATGGGAGGGAAATAGAGCATAATAAGGTGATCTTAAAACTTCTGTTGAAACACCGGCTCTCAAGTTGCGCAAAAGGTATAAGTTCTTACTCAGCTTGCCAGCCACTGCTCCAATATGTGCACCCCACTGTAGCCCCGGATCCAGGTATAAACCCAAGAACTTCCCTGATGCCCCACCCTGGTCTGCCTCTGTAAGGTCTCGCATGGAAAAGACAATTCTTTTTGTTTTATCCTTGTTAAGAAGCAATTTGTTTGAGCAGAACCACTCTTCTGCCCTGTCCTGAGCCTCTAATGAGCCATTCCATGATTCTTCGAGGCTATCTGCAGTGAAGGACACAACTGTGTCATCAGCAAAGAGTGTGTAGTCCTTTTCTGTGGCTGGTAAATCATTGATGTATGCCAGAAAAAGAATTGGTCCCAATATTGACCCTTGTGGGACCCCAACGTTAATGTTTCTCTCCGCTGACCTCACCCCTGCAACCTCCACCACCTGTGTCCGGTTCTTAAGATAGGATGCTATCAACCTGACACTGTTCTGTGATAATTTGAATTTTTCCAGAAGAATATTGTGGCCAACACAATCAAACCTTTACTCAAATCACAGAACAGCACAGTATTAAACTGCTTCTTATGGAAGGCCTCATTTATACTATTAATAAGATTTAAGATGCCCATAACAGTATTCTTATCCTTGCAAAAACCGAATTGATTTTCAAAAAACAAATTGTTTCATCAACTTTATGCTATACATGTTTCCACTACCTTTGATATAATGGGCAGTAAAGATATTGGTCTGTAATTGTCTGGCTTTGACTTATCCCCTTTTTTAAAGATTGGCTTTACCACTGCTTTCTTTAATATATTTGGAAAAACACAAAGATTTGTTAAGCTTGTAAGCGGTACTATTATGATATTTGTAATAGATTTGAGGATTTTTACATGAAGTCCAAATATCTCTACTGTTTTTTTTTTTCATTAAGTGAACAATAATACTCTTAACCTCAATAAAAGTATCCCCTGGGAAGTCAAAACACCCATTATTTGATGTGTTCAGAAAATTAAAATTATCTGCAGGTTCATCTACATTAGGTATGTTTTTTATGATGTTATTAGCAATGTTTGAAAAAAACAAGTTAAAATCATCTGACGTAGGTCAAGGGGATTTTTACTAGCTACACGATGTTGATTAATAATATCCCACATGCATTCCGGAAGATTAGAAGCATTTCGGATCAAATTGTCATTTGCCCTTATTTTGGCCTTTTCATCCCTATAAAAATCCCTAAATTCATTTACCTGTTGATAACTAATTAGTTTATATTGTTTAGATAATTCTCACAGGAACTTAAGATGCTCTGGCATGTTCCTGAGATTTTTATTAAACCAGTTTATGTTGTTAGAGTGATCAGATCTTACTCTAGAAGTTATTTCAGGAAATGATTCAAGATATGCCGTCTCCAAAATCCCCATAAACACCTCAAACTTCTGATCAACATTCACATCATTAATTTGGATAAAGTCCCATTCTACTGAATCTAAAATGGTATGAAAAGCAAATAAACCCCACTGAGTCACCGGTCTACATACATTGTGTGTCATTCGGAGCCTCGCTCGATCTCTATTTATAGAAATATCAACCAGCTGATTTTATGGTCTGAAACATCCATGTCAATGACGTGGGTGGTAATGACTTCGACACCAAGGCTCAGGAAGACATTGTCCAGGCAGGCTTGTTCACGAGTTGCCTCATGTATGGTTTGCTTTAACATATACACAGCTGAGTCGTTTCCAGCTCAGCCGTACCAAAACCGACATTAAAATCACCTGCTAGTACAATCTCTCCCCTCTCCCCAAACTCAGACAGTATTCCCTCTACAGTCGACAAAATGGTGCCAAAATGACCCGAGGGCGATCTATACATAGCTAAAATACAAAGATTAAAAGATTTTACATACGTACAACAATACTCAATACATTTGTTTATATTAAAATCAGATTTAAATGAAATAGCACACAGGTTTCCAAAACATTTCTGACAAGTATTAAGGTTCCACCTCAAATGTAATCATTCCTTGCATATGATGCTGTGACTTTATAGCCATCGATATTTAAACAATTAATCTCTTCTTGATTCAGCCAATGTTCTGTTATGCACATTACCTGAATATTCTGGTCAGCAACAAAACTTTCTACATATTATTTTTTGTTTCGTAAAGATCTTATATTTATAAGCAAAATCCTTACCTTCTCTCTGGAACTGTCAGATGCATTGTACTCACTCTCTGCCTGTTTTGATTTTGGCGCTGTAAATTCGGAAAATGGTTTATTTTTATACCAGTGGGCCACAGGTCTGCATCCTTCATAATACGGAACTATAAGCCTAAAAGAGCTACGGTACCTCTCTTATTTTGTTTTCATCTTTTCACAGGTAACATTTTCGGGTAAATTGTTTTCTTTCAAGTATTTTACTACAACTTCACTAGTAATTTCGGGAGATAGTCCCAATAGAAACAAAAAGGACATCTTTTGAGCAAGCTTCAAGGCGTTGGTGTTATTATTTGTACCTTTCAGTGGTTCAGGTCTTTCTGGGTTTGGTAGGTCCATACTTTTGTATTTATTTTTCTTGTTAACGACTGTCGTCCATTTTGTGTCTTCTCTATCATCGTTTTTGGTGGTCGCTTTTCCGCTATCATTATTTGGCGGCAAATTTAAATTATTTGACATAGATTTTTCGTTATTTGTGATATCGATATTTAATCCATTCCTAATGCTTTCAGGTTTTGGTATTTGGATATTACAAATCGGTTCATTTACAGTGAACATCTACTGACACTCCTCTGACTTCTTCTTCGTGTGGATCGCTAAAGCTTAAATAGATAGGAGGCCTATTCCAACAGTCGTTCATTGCGTTGGTCCATTTATTGTTGGTTCTTTTCGGCTTTGCTTGATTAAGCAAACAATTAGTATAAAGCAGAGTTAGGTAGATTTTAAGTTTAGTTTTGATCATCTCCTGATGATGCTAACATGGTTAGTGAAACACGCATCGAGTGCAAAAATTCTGTTTCGATATTGTGAATAAAACTCTGTTCCAGCCGAAAGTCCCAAACTCCAACATAGCCTATTTAGGTCTATAATTGTTGATTGGCTCAAGCAATTGCAGCTTTAGTGTACTTTTTAGTTATAGGTTAGGGATGTCACAAGTTTGCATAAAAACGACAACACAAATGATGTTAATATTAGGGAACTACATACAATTTTCTTACCTGTATTAGCACCGTAAACCGACTGACTAGACGGATTTTGCGCCGAGGCGTAGCTCGGTTGCCCACTCGCCTGATACGAGTTGACTGACTGGGTGATCGAAGGGTACGACGTGGCGTTCTGGTAGGCCTGCGTCGCGGCCGCCGTTGTCGAGTACGAGTTAGCGTAAGAGTTGGAGCCCGTCGATGGGTTCTGCGCGACGCCGGTAGCGTACGAATTGGCTTGGTTATTTACATAGCTGGCGGCCGATGGATTCACATAGGAACTTGTCGTGGTCTGTCAAGAGAAAAATTAATTATTCAATACACGGAAAACGTAATGAACGATATATACACTCTTTATTTTAAACTTTGTCAGACTGCCAAGATCATCTACGCAATAAATCGTCGAAGAATCGTCTTCAGATAAACGACAAAATACTTGTCGTAAACTGGGACGAAATTCGTCGATTAACCGCTCAGTCTCGTCATCGTATCATCACTCATATTCTTCTATTTTAGAGACAGAAAGCAATAATAGTTTCACCATACATGTTCACTCTAATCTGGACATGTTAAGAGATGCTTCAATAATGCTGTGAGCTCTATAAAATTCAATTTAGAGATATATGAATATTTTGAAGCTTTTGTACACAACAGCGTTTATTACAATTTATGACTTACTTGTGCCGCACTGTAAGGCGACGTGCTGTACGTGCTCGCCTTCGACTGGTAAGAGTTATAAGTCGCGGGCTGCGAACTGTACGAGTGACTATCCGTCGACTGCTTGCTCAGATCAAGGGTAGAGGGCGTCGTGACCGAAGGCACCGACGTCGTTGCACTCGAACCTAAAAGTTAAAATGCAGATTCGAAAATGTAATCAGGACAATGAAGAAATCAACGAAAAGGCCAGGACTTACTCTGTGACGTACTTCTGGTAGGTGCTGCATTATTATAACTCAAATGCTCAGAAGTTTGTGGAATGCTGTCTGTATTTGAGAGCTAAAATGAAAGAAACGTCTTGGTAGTAGTACCTTATGTAATATTAAGCAATCGTTATACAAATTCAACGCTCATTCTCGTCATCGTGTTGTCATTGAAATTAAAATAAAATTACGAACTCTAACCATGCATCTAAGACTCGGCGCCTACAATAATGAAAAAATCCAGCCCATCAAAATCACCTCTCCAACAGGGATATACTTAACTTAAGCAAAAGCTAGAAAATAGTGGAAAA
The DNA here is from genome assembly GCA_016904865.1 of Pissodes strobi. NCBI lineage: Eukaryota > Metazoa > Arthropoda > Insecta > Coleoptera > Curculionidae > Pissodes > Pissodes strobi. Next base: position 26,432 of record JAEQML010051144.1, read on the forward strand.
TACTTAAAATATGATCAAACTACCACACAAAGAGAATATCTAAAAGAAATGCTTTAACAGCTGGAAAAACGTAAAGCCAACGGAGATACTAACATCGGGATAAAGTACTTCAGGGGTACACCAAGAGTTGTGACTGATAGGATTACTCAAAAGAATTAAAATGTAAGTAATAAAGACCATACAAACCAACCAAACAACAGTCACCAAAAAAACTACTAAAATGAGTGAACTAAAAATTCTCTACACAAATATAAACTCAATACTGAACAAATTAGACGAGTCTCACTCAAACATCCAACAACTGCAACCAACTTTAATATTCCTCAGCGAAACCTGGCTTCAACAAACCATCCCAGATACAATTATGGGAATGAACAACTATATTATATTCAGAAACGACAAGGCTCCAGGCAAAAAAGGAGGTGGAGTGTGCATGATGGTAGGTAAAGAATTGAATGGGCAAAAAAATATTAGCCACCATCAACAACAAATGCATTACTGAGGAAGAAATAACTAAATTATTAACTTCTGTCTCAAACAAAGGTTCATCAGGATATGATGATGTGCCTTGTAGTTCTGCCAAACACAAATAATAAAGCCACTGACATATCTAATTTACCTTTTCCAAGGGAAAGGTTATCCCTTCAAACTGGCTATTTTCCCTCTGAACTTAAGAAAGCTATTATTGTGCCAGTCTATAAAAAAGGGGATACTAGTTGTTTGAATAACTATAGGCCAATAGCTTTGCTATCTGTTTTCTCAAAATGTTTTGAGAGGGCTTTTAAAATAAGACTGGTCCCTTTTCTGGAGAAATATAAACTATTAAATGATTGCTAATTTGGGTTTCGAGCTGGAAAGTCCACAGCAGATGCCAGTTTCTCTATACTTGAACATATTAGAAAACTTTGAAAGCCGTTGGAGTCTTTTATGACCTCACAAAAGCTTTTGACACAATTGATCATTCCATCTTACTAAATAAACTTAATTTCTATGGAATAAGAGGTCCAGCATATAACACGGGAAGAACACAATGTGTCAAAATAAAGAGTAGAAATGGTGTCACAGTTTCTGATTGGTTTAGTCTTGGGTCCCATATTGTTGATCTTATTCATCAATGATCTTCCACTTTTTCTTAACCAGTGCTATATTACCCTATTTGCTGATGACACATCCACAATCATAGCAGGTGATGATTTCAGCGACTTAAGCAATAGAGCAAATGCATGTGTGAGAGAGGTCTCTGAGTGGTGCTCTAGGAATGGACTAATTTTAACTGCCAAAGTCCTTCCCAATGTAAATCCCATACCAAAGCGAAACTAATGAAGTGTTCATTCTATTCTCTATTCTCTAAATGAGTATTTCTCACACAATTTTTAAGTGTCTAAAGAACAATTTTGAGAGCAATGTGGTATAGCTTTAGTTTTTTCTGTTATTCTGTAATTTCTAGATTTAGTGTTGTTTTATTTTATTTACTAGATAATATTTTCCTATGCATTTTGTATGTCTTTATGGAAATAAATTTGAATTTGAATTTAACGCCGGCCTCAATAAATTCTGTCTGGGTGGACATCATGATTAACACCACAAAACTACTAATAGGATGCGTAAACAGACCACCTAACATACCATCAACAGACAACACCTCCTTGGCAAAACTACTCACTACTGTACACAACAAAAACCCAAATACTATTATATGTGGCGGCTTTAATTATCCAGAAATAAATTGGAAAACGCTAACGCTCAGTACGCCTAACTTAACTGCGCTGGAATTTCTTGAACACTATCAAACTTGGAATAGCTGGCAACTTATCACTGAAAATACCAGGTTTCGTGGAGAACAGACCTCTCTCCTCGATTTAATTCTAACTAGCGATAAGAAACTAATATCCGAGGTCAAAACATTACCTTATAAGCAAAAGTGACCATTGTGTCATCACTGCAGTGGCGCACTTTCACACAAGGAAGCCATCAGCAAAAGAAATTACTGGAATGCTGACTATGGGACTATCAGCGAATACCTTACTGCACGATTCGAGCAAAGCAAAGCTCCAATAATATACCCCATGACCTGCTCGAGGAAACTATAATAGACACCATGGGCAAATACCTTCCACCGGTACTTATCAGGGTAAATCCGAAAAAACCTTAATGCCAAAGTATTCAAAGAAATAGATAAGAAAAAAATATTATGGAAGGAATACAGACAAAATATTGACATCTGAAAATTATGCTAAATATAGGGAGCAAAACAACAGCCTTAAAACAATAATCAACAATACTAAAACTCACTATGAACAAGACTTGTTAGAAAGGGATGAATTAATAAAAAGCACACTCAACAGTCGAACCTCTGAATTAGTACTTAAAGATGGAAACCAACAAATCATCACAGAAGATAAGCAAATAGCCGAAGAATTTGCCGCCCAATTCCACAGGGTATACACGGCTGAGAATCTGACAAGCATGCCAACACTCTTCCCCAACACCAGAATAGTAAACGAAATCACTAGCGTGACCATCACAGAAGAAAAACTACTGGATGCCATAGCCTCCTTGAAAAAACGACTCCAGCCCAGAGCCAGATGAAATCCCAACTATTTGTCTAAAAAAATGTGCCACTGCCCTGGCACCTTTCCTTACCAGGGTACTAAATGATATTCTTAACAACGGAAAAATACCGGACAAATGGGGCAAAGCATACATTATGCCCATCTTCAAGAAAGGAAATAAATATGAACCAGCAAACTAAAGACCTATCAGCTTGAGCTGTCATCTATGCAAGGTCATGGAAAAGTTGGTAGTTCCTTAATTAACTGAATTCCTGATACAGAATAGTGTAGTACCGTCTTCCCAACATGGCTTCTTACCAGAGAGATCTACCAAAACAAATCTTTTCGAGAATACCCATGAACGGACAAAAATGATGAACGATGGCAGTTCAGTTGACATATTATATCTGAATCAGGAAAAAGCATTCGATAAAGTTCCCTTTCAGCGACTACTATATAAACTCGAACATTTTGGAGTGAGGAAACAATTGCTCAGATTCATACAGGGACTTCTAACACAGCGCACTTACCAGGTTAGAGCTAATGGCGCGTACTTCGCCCCTTACAGGGTACTAAGTGGGGTACCACAAGGATTAGTAATAGGTTCACTGTTATTCATCACATACATAAGTGACATTCACAGACACATTAAAACGCGCATCTCATGCTTTGCTGACGACACCAAGCTTTACTATGATTCAAGATTTTTCCACGATCTACAGCAACACATAAAAACACTAGAGAAATGGATGCAACTTTGGCCTTAATCCAGGGAAGTGCACGGTACTATATATGGGAGCAAACAACCCATGTGTCAAATATCAACTTAACAATCAGGACATCAAGGATGTAACAGAACAGAAGAAATCTAAAATGGAAAGCACATATTGCGGGTAAACACACTTACATATCTAATACAGAGAGCATTCACTGGAAAAACTATAGAAATGATCAAAAAAATTTACATCACATGTCAGACCCAAATTGAAATACGCGCACACAGTATGGGGTCTATGTTACATAAAGGATATTGAAGCCCTAGAGAAAGCACAAAGAAGATTTACTAAAATACCAGAAGAACTTACGAATACCCCGTACGAAGAGCGTCTTAGGATCTTTGGCTTAACAACCCTTAAGGAGAAACGTGAACGTGGGGATTTGATTGAAACATATACCAGATACTCAATAAAAACTACTTTGAGGGACTGAGCCTAGATATCTTTACATCAAATCCAAACCACCTAAGAGGACATAGTGCAAAACTAAAGAAGGAAAAATGTTCAACATTGATCAGGAAAAATTGTCTCGCAAATCGCGTAGTGTACAAGTGGAATTCTCTTTCTGAAAACGCAATTAAAGCTCCAAACAAAAACGTCTTCAATAACAGACTTGATCAGGACGGCGAATCAAAGAACAAAATATTTATCCACTACATGTGACAAAAACTGTAGAATAGAGACTGAAATGTCTGACGTGCGAATATATAAATCACATGCAGCAGTCTCATCGGTACCACCGCTTACTGCTGCTAACAAACATAATAATAATAATATTTTTTTTTTATTGTTTTTATGTGGGTCGGTCAGTTTAAAATACAAACATCGGCCAGATATTATATTTAAAATTCATTCCATAAAATGTTAATATGTTGCTATTGTTTAACACACACAATAGGGCACCATAATTAATTCAATACAATACAAGATTTATCGTGATGACAGAACTAGTCACAGAAGAGGTGGAGCATGTATCATAATTAATAATTCTATAGATGGGATACAAATAAAATCCAGTTCAAACAATCAGTAACATATGCCAACCTTCATAAATGCAGTTTGAGTCAATTTGGTCCTTGCACACCTAACATTTCTCCTGCGATGTATTTATCGACCACCAAACATCACACTCCAAATGATAATACAGTATTGATTGACACTCTCCACAACATATACAGGGAACACCCTTATTTTTGGGGATTTTAACTACCCAGAAATAAACTGGAATAATCTCATTGTAACTGCAAACAATGCTTTAGCCCAAGACTTTCTCAACAAATATCAACAGTGGGGTGTCTGGCAGATGGTCAAGGAATGTACAAGATTTCGTGGAAACAAGTTTCTCTTCTCAACTTGCTACTTGTAAGTGATCAAAACCTAATTTCTAAAATAAAATTACTTTCCCCCTATAGGTAAAAGTGATCACTTAGATATTTAATCAACCTACCAAAAAATATTAAAACGAAAATTCCGGAAAGATAGATATACACAGGTCAACAATTATTATCTGACCGAGAAACTCACTGGTAATATGGAACATCCTTCAGTTACATATAGCAGAGAGGAAACGATAGAGCTTCTTCTAAAAACCCACTTCCCCGGAGAGGTACAGACTACCAACTGGGACGAGGAACCAGAGCCAGAGATGGACTGGAACCTTGCCCGCAGTGTGGTGACTGAGGAATCCATAACTTGGGCAGTGGGGGAGTTCAGTCCATATAAGGCAGGAGGGCCGGATGGAATTATACCCATGATGCTGCAGGCGGGCCTTGACACGTTACTCCCTTACTTAAAGAGAGTATTCGAGGCCAGCATAGCACTAGGGTACGTTCCACAAGCTTGGAGAGCAGCGGATGTCGTCTTCATCCCCAAGGCAGGGAAGAGAGACTATTCCCATCCCAAGTCATTTAGGCCTATAAGTCTAACTTCATTTCTAATGAAGACAATGGAAAAAATCATTGACAGGTTCATCATGGAAGAGATCTTAACTGATTCTCCTCTACATGATAATCAGCACGCCTACAGAAGGGGGAAGTCGACTGAAACGGCTCTCCATTCTGTAGTTAGAAGGGCTGAAAAGGCAATAGAAATCAAAGAAATGGCGCTAGCGCTATTCTTTGACGTAGAAGGAGCTTTCGATAAGGCTAAAACGAAAACTATCTGTCAAGCCCTCCAGGCCAAGAGAACACCAGTTCATTTGGTCAAGTGGGTAAAAACGGCACTGGAAGACCGAAAGATCAGCGCCACGCTGGGAGAAGTTCGCGTCGAGGCCGGGGTAAGAGGGGGTTGCCTACAAGGCAGCTGCCTCTCGCCACATTTGTGGTGCCTGGTGATGGACAGCCTCCTGAGAAGGTTAAATCTTGAGGGATTCTACGCACAAGCATATGCTGACGACGGGCTAGTAATGATCACGGGCAAGTTCGTGAGAACGGTCTGCGAGCGTATGCAGGTGGCGTGTCGGATAGTTCAAGGTTGGTGTGAGGAGAATGGTCTCTCAGTAAACCCAGGGAAGACCGAACTCATTCTCTTCACAAGGAAACGAAATCTAGCAGGTTTTATACATCCCATACTCTACCAGACGAGACTGAGCCTAAGTCAACAAGTCAAATATTTGGGAGTTATTTTAGACAGTAAATTGACGTGGAAGGCACACGTTGAACAGGTGGTGAATAAGACAACCGCGATTATGTGGCAACTAAGGAGAACGGTAGGTAGGAAGTGGGGTTTAAAACCTTACATCCTCCAGTGGCTGTACACTGCTGTGATAAGACCGAGGATTTCCTACGGATCCGTGGTCTGGTGGCCAGCGGTGGCCAGAGCCACTAATGCCCAGAAACTGGCCAGACTGCAAAGGCTGGCTTGTTTGGGTATTACCGGAGCATTGAGAACCACTCCCGGAGCAGCACTGAACATCATCCTGGGGCTGCCGGACCTCCCGATCTGGATTGAGAGAGAGGCAATGGCGGCTCACAAAAGGATGATCGACAGTGGCCTATGGCGAACGGACTACACAGGGAAAGGCCATACGACTATTGCCGCCAAAATGAGTAGGGATCTACCCATCATTGCGACCAAAGGCAATATTCCAGATGGCAGATTAAGACTGAGAAGGAATTTCCAAGTGGAATTTCCATCAAGGGAAGAGTGGCTGTCAGGCCAGGTACGTACGCCGAGCGGCGCACACGCATGGTACACTGACGGCTCATGGATGGCTAATACACAGTCATCCGGAGCCGGTGTATACCTAGACAACACTAAATCAGGAGAAAGCACTTCGCTGGGGAGATACGCCACTGTTTTCCAGGCGGAGGTGTTTGCTATTTTAGAAGTAGCAACCAACAGAAGGTGTAGAGAGTATATATATTTACTCGGACAGTCAAGCCGCTCTAAGGGCGATCCAAAAACCCAGGGCAAGCTGTAAGCTAGTTCAGGAATGTAGAGACGCCCTAGACAGATTGGCTGTGCACAAGGAAGTAAGACTCAGATGGGTTCCAGGGCACAGTGGCATCGAACGGGCCGATGAATTGGCCAGACAAGGCTCAATGAGCCACCTCGTCGGTCCAGAACCTGGTCTGGGCTTAAGTAAAAGGCAAATCTCTCAGGAACTAAATAACTGGGCCTGGAACAAGACAAAGCACAATTGGAGAGGAAAAGAAGGATGCAGACAAGCCAAGGAAATGATTCAAAATCCTGAAGGATCCAGAGCAAGGCGACTGCTAAAAAAGAGCCGAGAGGACATCAGGAACTTGGTAGGTATTCTGACTGGGCATGGAAGCCTAAACAGACATCTGCACCTTATCGGCGTGAGGGACAGCCCACTCTGCCTGAACTGCGGGACAGGGGAGGAGTCCTCATACCACTATATAGGAATTTGTGATAGGTGGAGTCGCCTAAGGAGGAAGATACTGGGAGCACCAACACTTGCTCGGGAAGATCTAAAGGATCTGGACTGGGAGGACGTCCTCACCTTTATCAAGGTGACGGGCCGTTTCAGTGCGGGCCGGGTGTTGGAAGTAGCCAGGTAGGGGAGGGCGGATCGGGGATGGTGAAAAGGGACTTATAGGACTACTTACCGGGCTTCGGCCCCCCCCACCCTTACTACTACTACTACTACTACATATAGCACACTTGAAAGGGTAATAAAGCAAGCAATCGAGATATTTTTGTCTTTAGAAAGCTGTAGCCACAATGCAACAAAACCCTGGATGATAGATAGTATATTTAAAGTAGATTTAAAAAAGAAGCTCTGGCACAAATATAAAGCATCTCGTACTGCAAAAAACTATGAACTATATAGACAACAGAATAATAAACTAACAAAATTGATCTGTGATGCCAAATCACAATTCGAAGAAAAGCTGCTAGAAAGAGACGATAAACACTTTTATAACTATATAAAATGCAGTCTAAATAGTACTCAACGAGAAATTGTTTTAAAAGACCCAACAAATCATGATATAATACCTAACAACAAAACAACAGCCGAAATTATTGCTGAACAATTTTGTAAAGTGTTTACACATGAAGATCTTTTAAACATGTCTCAGATTCCCGCTCAAGCTAAAGTAAAAAACGAGATCTCGCATATACTAGTTACCGAATAAAAGGTTTTGGAAGCACTAAATTCACTCAAGCCCGATTCCAGTCCAGCACAACTTTGGCTCAATTTCTGGCAAAGGGTCTACAAGATGTCCTCAACAAGGGACATATTCCAGAAAATTGGGCCAAAGCATATGTAATCCCTATCTATAAAAGGGGAAATAAATATGATCCAGCCAACTACAGGGCAATCAGTCTCGCCTGTCATTTATACAAGACAATGGAAAAAGTTATAGCGCCACAAATGACAAATTTTCTTATTTTAAATCAGGTGATCCCTTCAACACAGCATGGATTCCTTCCTCAAAGGTCTACCACCTCCAATCTACTTGAATCTCTAAACCATTGGACTAAAGAATATGATGAAGGCTGACCAGTAGACATTATATATCTTGATCAAGAAAGAGCCTTTGACAAAGTTCCTTTTCAAAGGTTACTGTACTAACTGGGGTTTTTTGGTATTCGAGGTAGTTTGCTGACATTTATAGAGGGATTACTCACAAATCGTGCCTTTCAGGTGAGTGTGAATGGTACTTATTCATCCTCAAACCGAGTTATCAGTGGTGTCCCACAGGGGTCGGTCATCGGACCTTTATTATTTATAACATATCTGAGTGACCTAGTCAGATGATAAGTATCAACATTTCCTGTTTCGCCGATGATACCAAACTCTATAGCAATCCTTCTCTCGATTTTCAGCTTTTTGAAGAGGACATCAGAAAAGTGCAGCGTAGGTTCACCATGAATCTTTAAATGTACTAAAAGATACCACCTGATAATCAACGACTTGCATTGTTTGGGCTTAGCTCACTTAAAGAAAGAAGGGGCCGCGGCCGAGGGGATTCAATTGAAACTTTTAAGATCTTAAACAACAACTACTCCCCTGATTTAAATCTCAATATATTTACATACAACAACAACGAACATCTAAGGGGCCATTCAATGGAATTAAACAACGAGAGATGTTCGAGCATGATAAGAAAAGAACTTTTTAACAAATAGCGTCGTCTACACCTGGAATGCATTGAGTGATGATACTATCGGTGCACCTAACAAAAACTTCTTTAAAAACAGACTAGACACGAACTTCCAGTCAATTAACTCTACCTTGGTGCATTATCTCTGAACTGTGATAATTGACTAATTAACTAACTGTGATATTTACTTAATTAACTAAATAATCAAATATCAATCTGTGATAAATAAATGACTGAAAAAAAATGATTAAACTGTGATAAACGAACTATGAAAGTATAGACTTAGCACAATGCAGCATCTTATCGGAATTTCCGCTCATTGCTGCTCGCAATAATAATAATAATAATAACTCTCAGAATGGCTAATTTTCAATTAATCTACTTTTAACTACTTATCTAGTTTTAAATGTATTCACAATTTAAGTCTTGCTGCAGTTGCCAATGCCAAAATGGTTTATTTAAATTTCGCAGGCTGTTTAATATCTCAATTGAATCTCAACAGCAATGAACTGATTGTAGTTCAAATGAAATGAACTAAAGCTAGTTAAATGATGCGCGACTTTCACAAGAACTAAGGCGTGCCAATTTTCAATTAATCTACATCTACAGGCTTACACAATAATTAAAAGGTTCGCCACTGATTACAGATGCCAATGTCAAAAATATTTTTTACGATTTGCACGTTAATAAACAAGTGTTGGGTTCGTAAGTACGCCACTGTCCAATATGACGTGCCGTGATGCGATGAACCAATAAACTTTTCAAGAAAAAAAAACTGACAAATAACGAGTTTTGTGGCCATTAAATTATGACTATTTTTTCTCAGTAAACATGGCAACACAATCCTTTGTTATAAATAGCAGATACTTGATACGTTACATTTACCGGCTCGAAAACCTATTACCTATGGCTTCTGTAATCTCGACTAACGTACGGAACAGATTCCGACATAAGAAAATGTAAATATATTAGAGATGGTACTTACGCCCTGTGACAACGCAGAGCTAATACTGCTTTGCGTACCGTTTTTGGTGGGTGCGTTAGCGGCGCCGTAGCCTGAGTCTATCGCTACGCTCGCGCCGCTACTGGTCGTCGACGAGCCCAGGTCCAGCCCGCTCGTCGGCGTCGATTGTGAATTCTCCAGACCAGTCGTACTAAATTTAAAGAAACAAACATAAAATATAAATTAACAGAACTAGTCAGCTACCTATACTATCCGGAGTTGTTTTACTTTATGAACATTGGTTAAAAGCGGAAGAAGATTGTATGCTCTTGAATAAATATTGTTGTACTGAATTTCACTCTAGCTGAGCTTTCTAAGTTTTAGACGATTACTTGCTGGAAGAGAACATTTTTGACTTATCAGTCATTTTTACAGGCAAACTAATGTATTTGTTTTTTTTGTATAGGGCCCTGGCCGACAATTCAAATGAAGTTCTGGAATCTGGAAATGGTGAGAGGGTGGCCTTGAAAGGCCGCGGTACTTAGGCCCCATTGGACCCCCTGTGCGTCCTCTCCAGGTCAACCAATCCATCTAGGCCATCGTCCAGCCTAGTGTTGTAAAAAAGGCGGCGATGTTGCCCGAGGAGGCTGTTCTGAAGTTTGAAATTCTGTTATCACATTTGCCGGTTGGTTACGGTCGTGTGACGACTTTAATTAATATTTTTTTAGATATACAGTAGAACTTTGGCAATTCGAATATCAAACATTATTATTGAATAGCTAAAGACACAGATCACCGAACAATAGCGTGAAAGAGTTTTTAGAGCGACTTGAAATACTTCTACCAAATAATTCGGTTTCTTCCGGAGTTATAATTTCTGGGGATTTTAATGTTAATTATTCGGTTGATTCGGCTAATTGTCAGAGTTTGAAGAACATGTTGTTGTCTTTGAATTTTTGCATGCTGATTGGTCAACTAACTCGCATTTCCGCAAACCCAAAAAACCTAATTGATTATAAGTTGAAGAAGTAGTAATCTCGCAGTGGAGTTAAAATGTAGAAGTGAAATAAAAGTCTTTTAGTCTTCCTCCACTTAATTTATTGCGCAATTTAGCTCAGGTAGCTCGACATGTTTCGAACATATAAATGTTCATCATCAGGAGAGCTAAAAAAATCCACCTTTATTCAAGAGTTTAAGCTCGAAATAATACAATACAAAAGTAAAATTCAAACCAACGAACGGCCTGAACAAATGAAAACCTACTCACCAGAGCTCGGGTCCGAAGACCACAGTAAGAAGGGGAAAAATTCAACCCTTAGGAGGAAAGTATCATCTTATCATCTAGAATTAAGTGTAAGAGGAAGAAAAGAAGAAAATTCGCTGAAAAAGAGAGATTAGTTAGATTGATTGTTAGAAATTTGTCATACCATTGCCTTACCTAAAATACATGTTACAGTTAAAACCTAAATTTAAACTTAAAGGATATTGTGCCACATAGGGCTTTAATTATTTATTTTCTCTTCCTTTTGAAGAACATTTTATTGATTTAGAAGGATTTTTTCAATTTAAATCTAAAGTAACGAAACCAGACTTGTCACGTTGATGGCCACGATTGAAAATTTAAGGTTAGGTTGACAGAATGTCAAAAAAGCAAGAATGACAAGTGAAGTTCAGAGCAATTTTCTTCTTCTCTTCCCCGAGGCAACCAATAGTTGGTGTGTTGGAATAGGAATGGGAATTAGGGCCTGCGCTCTAGAAAAGACATCCAACAATCAGTACAACTTCAAAGCCAGCGGGAAATTACTTAAGAACTAAGACCCATACACAGGTTTCTTTCACGGAGGGTAAAGCAGCAAACTTTAAAGTATACATGATCAAGCAGAGATGGCGTTACTGTGGTAAAAATTCAAAAACCAAAAGTTCACGAGACCATGAAGGCATTCGCCAATTTATGGAGAATGATCTTCCGATCCGGGAACACAAAAGGAACATTAGTTATTAATAGTAAAGTTGAACAATGTTTAAAGAATAGAATGTTTTAAAGAGGGCACGTATGTTGAAAGAATCAAGAACCAAAATCTGTGTTTAAGAAAGGTTTAAAGAGTTGAAGAATGTTGAAGTTGGTCATTTACGCATCTAGGGTTGTTTGAGTTTGTAGCTTTATTAATTTCAAGAATTTCTAAAACATCCAATTTGTTACCTGGTCGGGATAAACAAATTCTTTTATTATTGCTTAAAACCATAAAGAAGGGTGTGGTATTTTAATTAACCACTTTTAATGAACAGTATAACATAGGGTGGTGAGAGACATTGAAACATGTATTCGGTATTGATATAATTTAATAATGCAGGTGTAAATTGCATTTAAATATAATGGACATAAACAAACAGTGTTTTCTATGTTAAATAGAAAATATATATATACAATTCTTAGACTAAAACTTTCAATCACTCATCATTCGTTCAAGTATAAAACTAAAATTACAAAAGGTTTCTTAAAATTAGAAATGTCTACTGAAGAGTCTTGATTGTTTGATTTAAAAATTAGTTTTTATCTTTCTTAATTTAATACTTCGTTCTCCAACTTAACAACTTTCACACAGCATACCTTTTCACTTTGACTGCTTTACCTGCCTTGCTTTACAGGAATTCGACAAGGAATATCAGTCTGCCTTCCGCCATTTTATATTCCAATTTCCAACGGGAACGGGGACGCTATCGTTTCTGACTTCGAAGAATAGCTTTAAATAAGCTCAAAAGGAGGTCTTTGTCCAACCTTGGACAAAGATAACTGAGGTGCACGAAATATTCTCTAATATTTGTGCATACAAGAGAGATTGGCCCAAAAAGGAATTTGACCTTTTGGCGCGAAGAGGCACTTGCTAGCGCTCGGTAGCACGACCGACACAGCAACGTGGAGTGTTTGCAGTGCACTCACGATACACATATAACGGTATGCTGATTTCTAGACTCGTTTTTGACTCACCCGCGCATCTACGTCACCCGGGAAAATTTGACGCTGTCATAGTTTACTTAGTTAAGTGAATTTTTAGATTTGTTTTGTGTTTATATTGTTATAGGATTATTTAAATTTAGAACTTATAGTATAATTATGCCGAACTGTGGTGTGGCTACTTGTAAGAACAATAATCGGACCACCAAAGGGAGTAATATTAAATATTTTCGTTTTCCTAAACATGAGTTAGCAAATCAGTGGATTCGTGCTTGTCGAAGAGAAGATGGAATTAACATAAAAGATGGTGAGTATCTATACTTATTAAAGCTTTACTTTATTATTTATTATTTTTATTACATATTTCCACGATTTACATGCTTTTTTATGGCAGTGGCACACACTCTAAAGGGAGATCCTATGGCTAGAGATGGATACTAATTTCACGTACCGTACCATGATTTTAGCTGCCGCTAATTCAACGACATTCGGGTGCTGCTGTGCCTTAGTTCCGTTCTTTAAACATTCTTTTTAGATATACCACGATCAAGTCACGGTTCACGGTCCAGCCAGACACTAAATAAGTAAAAAAAATAAAGCAACATGTATTATTGAAGTGTGATTGAAGTGAAACTTCTTAACGGGCGCCGGGAGGAATATTTACACATGCTCACATACGATGGTACCTAGGTGCTAAAATCGGTTAGGTTCTGTAGCGCTCCAAAAGCTCATTGATTTGTGCACCTAATCGCGCCATGTCTTCGCGATGCAATCGTTTTGTTCCAACAGCTCTCGTGGCCGAGTGGTCTAGGTGGCTAGGTCTCGATTCGGCGGCTCTATCGGCAAAGCGGCGCGGCCTGAGTTCGAACCCCGTTGCTTTCTTAATATTTTTTTAAGGTTATACAGTTTTATGAAGAATATTTTTTTTCATTTGGGCCTTTTCTTTTTGTTAATTGAGTGGTATATTTTAAAAAACTACTTTTTAACGAAATCCGTTACGATATGTATATGATTTTATTGTGATATGTTTGTTAGCTTACAAGCAAAAAATATGGGATTTGCTATATTACCTTGTCAAGACATAAGCGAAACTTTTATGAAGAATATTTTTTTTCATTTAGGCCTTCCCTTTTTGTTAATTAGTATTATATTTAAAAAACCGTATATTAAAAAAAAACTACTTTTTAACCAAATCCGGTACGATATGTAGGGGTCGTCATTTCCTTGACAACTTCTTGATTTTGTCTTGATCTTGTCTTGATTTCAAGACAAGATCATGACAAGAAATGATCCTTGTTTTTCAAGACAAGACAAGAAATTAGTTAGCTTGTCGCGAGATTTTCCTGTTTAAATTTCTCGCGACAAGTTTTTATATCATATAAAAAATGTTTAATGTAACAAAATAATGGGTTTGATTCACTTCAAAATTTATTTTCTTCTTTTTAGTGAATTTAAAACAAAGCTTGTTTTTAAAAATTTATTTTTTTACTTTTATTTATTTTTTACTTTTTAGTAGGTATTATGGTATATCAAAATTACAAATTTAGTAAATATTATATTTTGATTTATAAAACTTAGATTCGTAGTATATAATAAAAGCCATTTTGAATTTTCAATATCTGATAAAAAAAAAAAATATATTCCTTGTCCCTAAAAACCCCCTATAATACCAATTTTAAACCAAATCGGACATTCTTTTAGTAGTGCCTTCACCACTAACCTTTAAAGAGCGGTGGAAAGTGTAAGCAACACCACTGTCTCCATAATAATAAATAATGGCAACACCATAGTTTTATATTTTCATTTGAACTACCAACGCATCCCAAATTTGAAGCCAATTGGATAGGTAGAAGTCAGCTAAAATTGACTTGCAACATTGAATCCAAAATCGGCCATGTTGAATCAATCCGCCATTTTAAATTTTCAAAATCTGATAAAAAAATCAAATTCCTTGTCCCCAAAAACCCCCATATACCAATTTTCAACGAAATCGGACATACTTTAAGTATTGCCCCCCTACCCTACCCTTGAAAGGGAGGGGGGAGTGTAAGCAAGACCATAGTTTTATATTTTCATTTGAACTACAAACGCATACCAAATTTGAAGCCAATTGGATATGTAGAAGTCAGCTAAAATTGACTTGCAACATTTAACTCAATATCGGCCATGTTGGATCCGTCATGTTGAATTTTCAAAATCTGATAGAAAATTCATATTCCTTGTCCCCAAAAACCCCCATATACCAATTTTAAACGAAATCGGACATACTTTAAGTAGTGCCCCCTCCCCTGTCCCCGAAAGGGGGGGAGGTGTAAACTTAACAGCATTTAAATATTTTATTGTCATCAGAACTATAGGTCGCCCAGCCGTTGTTGACCCTCGAAACGCATACAATTGCATGCGTTTCGAGGGTCAACAACGGCTGGGCGGACTATATAAACGTGTACCAAATTTCAAGTCAATCGGACATTTAGAAGTAGTTCTAATTCAGCTTGCAAGATTTGATTGCAGACAGAGCCACAGGTGAAAGTAAATAAAAGCTTGTAAAAATAAACAATTTAAGGTATAAAAATTTACAATATTAAATAGCAATTTAATATAGGTACTCCCTTGAGGTAATCCTAAAATTACTTAGTTCTCAAATGTTGAAATAGTACTTACATAACCATTTATACATTTAAATTATTTTCTAGAGTAAAACTATGTATAATATATCAATTATAATTAGTAATATAAATATGGAATGAAAATGCTTTTATTCTTTAGTTAACACACGTACACGTATAATTAGGAACCTATATCTGTACCTATTATCGAAAATGTCCTTTAAAATCCCCCAAAACTGCGAATATTGCATTTCAAAACATATGTTCTATACACGCTTACATAGCAGAATCGAAAGCGGCGTTCCCGGGTGACGTCACACGTTTCTGTGTGGGAGGTTCTGCCTGCGCAAGAGCATACCGTTATATGTGTATCGTGAGTGCACTGAATTGAATTTCTTTCGTCGAGCGGCTACTGGCGCCACGATCAAATAAAGAGTGGGGATTTGGCGCTTTGCCGAATTCATTTGAAATTACAAGGGTAGAAGCTGTTTTCTTTCTTTATTTGACAGACTGATTCTGACGGAGACAAAAATACATTAAATTGAAAACGATTACAAACGTTTTCCATTACTAGTGAAAGTTGGCTCTATTGTATTGTAAATTGTAATCTCTTATATTGACAACACTGCTGTACAGGTTCGAACTAAGGGATCGTCCGTCTAGGGTTGGACTAACGGGTTTTAAAGAACGTGAAATTTGCTGATTTAAATGTACAAATTGGATTGTATCCGGGGTAAAATAAATCTATTTTGTGTTTAATTACGGCTCATTCATTCTACATACATACAGGGTGTTATCACCAAACTATACGATGAAAAACGATAGTTTCTACACGTGTTGGGGTTTTTCCCCAACATTACCTTTATGACAGAAATGTAAAAATTTTGTATCTAAAGTGGGACCAAAATTGTGGTTGTTAACATAGATGTGTCTTGAAAAATTGGATTTTATGCTAGATGGGCAACGATTATGGTTCCTGGCCGTCTCAATTTCCTTGCAATGTTCATTAATTCGGGTGGTAAATTTCCTGCCAGTTTGGCCGATGTAAAAAAGCACCACAGTCCTCGGTCGAGCAATTGACTGATTTATGTTCTGGGGGAATACGATCTTTTGAATTGACTACATAGGATCTTAAAGAATGTTTAGTTTTGAAACTGATGTTAAAATTATGAGCAAAAAAAATATTTTTTAATTTATATGAAATAGGGCCCCAAAAAGATAAAGAGAAATATTTGGAATTGTTCTGTTCTTTAAAAATTAAATTCTTATTAATTGCGATATGTCTAATGGTATGTAGTTCCTTGTCAAACTCAGTTTTGTCCAAAGGGATAGAGAAAAGTCTCTAAAAGAAAGAATGGAATGCCGCAAACTGATGTTTATGAAGGTGATTAGAAAAATAAGGTATAATGCTATCAGTAGAAGTTGGTTTATGATACATTGAGAACTTAATAATTGAATTGTTGAAACGAGAGAGGTTAAGGTCAAGAAAGGGTAGAGAGAGATCCACTTCAGTCTTACAAGTAAAGTTTATAGAAGGATGTAGAGAATTAAAAAAAGAAATAAAATTGTTTAAGTTGTCTAAATCGCCTTGAAAAATACAGAAAATATCGTCCACGTATCTCCTGATGAAGAAAATGTGGTTGAAAAGATGGTTGTTTATAATTTTATTTTCAAGATTAGACATGAAAATTTCAGCTAAAAGAGGTGAGAGACTAGAACCCATTGCTACACCATTGTTTTGTCTATAAAATTTATTGTTGAACTGAAAGAAATTTTGTTGTAAAACTAGGTCAACCAGAGAACATAAATATGTTTTCTAAAATACCAACTGTTCCTTTTTTTACTTTGGGGAGAGAAGGGAAAGTTTTGTGACCTAATTCTCATTTTTCATAATTTTAACAACCATTATATGCTATCCCCCTTTTTCTTCCCCTAAAATTAATTTCTCTAAAGGGATGTTTTGCCCTGTTTTCTGATTGTGGTGTCTCACCTGATCCCTGGGGAGTAGATGTTTATTAGCTAAAGCGTGAGTTTGAATTTTACTTTTATATTGTATCATTTTGAACACTCAAATGAGGTAGTACCCTCCGTGATAGAAACTTGTATACGGGCCTAGTTCCTAGGTATTTCCCGCTAGCTTTGAAGTTGTACTTATTGTTGGATGTCTTTTCTAGAGCTTGGGCCCTAATTCCCATCCATGTTTATTCCAACACACCAACCATTGGTTGCCTCGGGGAAGAGAAGAAGAAAATTGCTCTGAACTTCATTTGTCACTCTTGCTTTTTTGACATTCTGTCATCTGTCAACCTAACCTTAAATTTTCAATCGTGGCCATCAACGTGACTAGTCTGGTTTCGTTACTTTAGATTTAAATTGAAAAAATCCTTCTAAATCAATAAAATGTTCTCCAAAAGGAAGAAAAAATAAATAATTAAAGCCCTATGTGGCACAATATCTTTTAAGTTTAAATTTAGGTTTTAACTGTAACATGTATCTTAGGTAAGGCAATGGTATGACAAATTTCTAACAATCAATCTAACTAATCTCTCTTTTTCAGCGAATTTTCTTCTTTTCTTCCTCCTACACTTAATTCTAGATGATAAGATGATACTTTTCTCCTAAGGGTTGAATTTTTCCCCTTCTTACTGTGGTCTTCTGACCCGAGCTCTGGTGAGTAGGTTTTCATTTGTTCAGGCCGTTGGTTTGAATTTTACTTTTGCATTGTATTATTTCGAGCTTGAACTCTTGAATAAAGGTGGATTCTTTTAGCTCTTCTGATGATGAACATTTATATGTTCGAAACATGTCGAGCTACCTGAGCTAAATTGCGCAATAAATTAAGTGGAGGAAGACTACAAGACTTTTATTTCACTTCTAATTGATTATGTTTGTTTGAATTTTGCAGACCAAACGGATACTGACACAACAGTTACTCCTTCAAGGCTGTCAGATCATGAGTCTATTTTGGTCAAATTCACAATCAACAAAGTGAAACCATTGAAACAGTTTAGGTATGACCGAATATAAAGCACATTGAACTTCAGAAAGTTCCATTTATAAACTCGTAAAGTTCGTAATGTTGAAGTTGGATAGTTCATAGTTGGTGAGTTTCAGAGATCGGAGTTCAGAGTTCATTTTATGGCACATATAAACATCACCGGAAGTTGGTAAAGTTCACATTTGATTGGTTAATACTCATAACCAATAGAATTTCGTACATTAAAAATTTGTATAGTCCTGGTGACCGAGATTGTACAAAAATGGAGAATTTTGAATTACTTCTATATGTAGCACTGATGCATCAATATCCTCGATTTCACTCCATTCTTCAGTTTCAGATTCAGCCATTTTCACAAACAAATATACCAACCTGGTCTCTGGTACAACAATAAAAACAGCTGTGCGACTTCGAATGTCAAATCAGCTATTGACACTTGACAGCAATCACGTGCTAGTACAGTGATTTTTAATTGGTTGAAACGAATTTTCTAAACTTCGAACATAACATTTGGTTATCTCTCAACTTTGCAAACATTCTGAAAATTAGCGAACTTTTCGCCAACTGAGTTTAAAAATTGAACTGAACGATTTGAATAGTTCATCTTGAACTAAAATTTCAACTCCCAACCAAGCCTCAACATTGCGAACTTTTCGAGTTTTTAAATTCAGTGTTAGGCAGTGAGACAGATTGGCAGGTGGTCTTTGATTCTTTGAATTTCTTGGCTGGTTTTAATGAAGTTGTTCTATATTGTAACCCTGAAAATTGTATAGGCGACGTAACTCTGGAATAGACGAGGACGTGACAACCCTGCAAGGCGAGTGGCACGCGGCGGCGGCGGCAGAGGGAGTCATGAAGTTATGTAACATAATAATATATAGATATATGTCAAAGAGTAAATAATACTCTTTGTATATGTTATGTAATTATGATGATTATAATGGCGAGGGTTTGACGTTTAAGCTGAAAATATAAGTGGCTGTAATAATATTGGCGAAATAAAACGTGTTGTTTGCAATATAATTTACGTAAAATAAAAGAGAAGAGAAGAAAACTATGGGTCACAGTAGGTATAAGAAGATCCTCCACTAAGCTAAGATCTCAGCATTCTATTAGGAAGTATACAAATTGTCCATTTTTTGAAGATTATTTTAATAAATGCAGAAGCGTCTACAGGAAGGTAATAAAGGCGGCCAAGGAAGCTTACCACAGGAG